>JAMZAV010010480.1:0-22993 GCA_024449915.1 Sweltsa coloradensis
TAGGTAGATCAAGATGAGTCAAAATTTGAGATGGAATGCTTGTATTTCAGCGGCAATAGAATTTAACCAGCAACTTATCTCGAACTTGACTAGCTTGTAACCCCAACATTTTGGGGGTTATTATTAATATTATATTATTATTATTATTATTATTATTTTAGGCAGTGGTTTAGCCGAGCTCGTTTAAACCGGTTCCCACTCGAACACCGAAGTTAAGCAGAATCGGGCGTGTCATGGGTAGAGTGGGTGACCCCCTCTCCCCTGAAACTCCCCTTAATACCGCTGGTTAGAGCAGATGGAGGGTTCAAAAAGCTAGTGTAAGGGGCTTAGTTCTCCTTTACGTCTGCTCGGCAGTCCGGGCTAGTGGAGGAACCCTATGACTGTCAAAGTTACACCGTCCTGTCGGATTGGACGTTAAGCCGTTGGTCCCCTTGGTACTTTTCGAAAGGATAGGCTACGTGCCGGAAACCGGGTTTCCCCTCCTCCCTTCTGTTCATACTTCTCCTCATCTATCACCACTCCATCGTCTCGATTAGCAAAAGTGCATAAATATGAGACAATAAGCAAAAATCAATCAATATTATTATTATTATTATTATTATTATTTTATTATTATTATTGTTTGTTTGGCCCGAGATTAGGAGAGAATTTACTCCCTGAAACTTAGGGACTCTGGGTCGTCGTCGAGGAAACTTTCCCCTTCCCTTTGACTACCTCCCCCGACGGTGACGACAATTGACAACAGGGGACGGAAATGATGACACAGAATGAAAACGAACCACGACGTGGGGGGGGGGGAACCCCTCCCCTCCCCATACGCTTGTGGCTGGTTCTGAAGATGCCTGCCCACCCTTGTCCCCCCGCTCATATACTCCCTCCCTTGTCTCGATTAGGAAATGTTACAAAAATATGAAAAAAAGCAAATATCCAAACAGTCAATTTAAACGTCTTTATGCTCAAAGATTTACTGACTCAAAGTTGCGGCTGGATAAAAATGGCTGACCCTTTTGAACATTTCATACAGCAATGCAATCTAGGGAATGCAACTGGCGTCGATTTCATGGCCACGGTATTTATTTTCAAGTATTGCTTTTGAGGTAAAATGCACCATTTTACAGTTAGTTGGATGAGCGTAGCGAGCGAAACGAAAGATTCCATTTAACTACACTGGGGAAAAAAATCCGGAATGTTTTTTTTTTTTTTTTTCTGTATTTTTGTGTGTTTGTTAACACGATTCCGGCTAAAACCCATACTCCGATTGCAATGAAATTTTATGGAGACCTTTGAAATCTCTGAACTTAGAACTGCCAGTTTGTTTTGAGCCGCAATCGGGAAATTTTTTCACATAAAACGCAATTTTTTTCGATTTTTTTTTTGATTTAAAAGAAAATTTTTTCGACTTATAAATCTTCATGCTTCATTCGATTGTAATGTTTTTTCACAGAACCTTAATGTTTTGAATTAAGATATTCGTGTGAAATTGAGGGTAATCGAAAAATTATTCTCATGAAAATCAAAATTTTATGTTTTTTTTTCTTTTTAAAAACAATTCTTTGACTTATAACACCCTACAAAGCTTTATCCGATTGTAATAATTTTTTTTACAGAACCTTAATGCCATGAATTAAGATATTCCCTGTGAAATTTGAGGTAATCGAAAAATTATTTCTCATGAAAATCAAAATTTTATGTTTTTTTCTTTTAAAAACAATTAACACTTCCCCTTGTTTCTACAAATCAAATGGGGCAATCCCACACTTGGACACTTAATAAACCATGTTGCATAACACAGCTGACAAAATATAAAAAGGCAACCACATCAAACACACAATATCAAGCACTTTTCAACGAAATCCGATACAACTACAAAGATTTCAAAAATATTTTTACAGACGGTTCCAAAACTAACAATACAGTTGGCTCTGCCTTTACAACGGAGAGCAACAACTTCAGTTTTAAACTCCACTCCATATACAGCGTCTACAATGCAGAACTGTTTGCAATTCTACAAAGCCTCCTGTTTTGCCCTTGATAACAAGGACTCCAAATTCTTAGTGTGCACGGATTCTTTAAGTTCCCTAGAGGCTATTTGCCAAATTTACACTACACACCCATTAGTTAGTAAAATACACCTTATACTGTCCAAACTTGGTGCAAAACAAAAATCAATAGTTTTTTGTTGGGTGCCAGGCCATTCTGGTATTTTAGGAAATGATCTCGCCGACCAAAGTGCCAAAGAAGCTTGCAACAAAGAACAAATTGATTGCCAATTAGTCGTAACGCCTGATCTTAAAGCATTATTTAAACTTAAACTTAAAGAAAAGTGGTGCGAAGAATGGCATATCATGCAAAATAATAAGCTTCGCGAAATAAAAGGCGATGTAACACCTTGGATCTCTTCAAGGCGCTCTTCTCGACGCGAAGAGGTTGTTCTGACCCGTCTACGCATTGGACACACACATCTCACTCAAGGATACCTTTTAAAAGGTGAAGACCCACCACCCTGTGAGCAGTGTGGTGAGATTTTAACTGTTAAGCACATATTAGTAGAATGTCCTCAACACATGGACGAGAGGAATGATTTTAAACTAAAACCTAATTTAAAAGAAATTTTATCTGATGAATCTGAGAACATAACCAATGTTTTAAATACCTGAAATCAACACAGCTGTACAATAGATTTTAAAAACAACATGCCATTATATAAGAGAATACGGGCACTGATAACCTTAGTGTTGTGTGCCCTTAAACCCTAATAACTAACTAACTAACTAACTTGACTTATAACACCTACATGCTTTATCCTATTGTAATGATTTTTTTACAGAACCTTAATTTCATGAATTAATATATTCGTGTTAAATTTGAGCGCAATCGAATAATTATTTCTTATGCAAATTGCAATTTTACGATTTTTTTCTTTTTAAAAAATTACGATTAATTAAAACAATTAGGTAAATTTTTTATTTTATTTAATTTAATAATAAAAATTAAATTAATTTTTTATATAATTTAATTTAATTAAAAAAAAATTTCTACCTAGTAATGATTTTTTCACGGAACAGCAGAAAATCCGCGTAACACATGGCATCTCAATGCACCATATACGCACATCCAACAACGCGGCGGGACTTAAGCGTTTTCCTAGTCCATAGTAAAAGAAAAATCCCTGAAAATGTGATATCTGCGACAATAGTGTCGTCAAGATGAGCCTCACTACATATATTCATATATTAGCTACAACCAATTTATTACACACTTAAAAGCACATGTGCAACTGGCATCAACACGATTTGATAAAAAGTCAATGCACCTTGAGTGCAGCTTCGATATGACCTCGCCGCCCCGCACCTTTTGACTACTACCTGCACGGTGCACGCACACAGCACAGCAGAGAGCCTCGCCTCGCAGCCGGTCTGTTGTTCTTAGCTTTGTTCGCCTGCCAACACTTTACACAGTGTAAAGGCAGGAGACGAATGGCTTTTTTTTTTTGTGTCAGTGAAAAGTCAGTGTAGTTAGTATGGGGTCGTTTTTTACCTTCAGTTAGCACAGTGCTGCCAGTGCTACACTAGTTTAAGGCCTATTTTGGTCGTGTAGGAGGAAATACACAAAAAGTGTTGAGTGTGTTTTTTGTGGGCAACACTCGTGTAACTGACATACTTTTTCCCTTTAAAAAAAGAAGTACTTCCGCCGTACCGCTGGCAAAAAAAATTTTGTCTCGGGCGGAGTGTTTTGTCCCCCCTTTTTTTCTCTGGTCTTATTAAGTCACCATAGTACAGGAGTTAACTTCTGTTGCGCTGTATGTTTTTGCTTGTTCAAGTCTTTGCTGTGTCCCTTTCATTATCTTCTTTTTAATGTTTTTTCTCATCGGGGAGGTTGCTGTTCAGCCCAGTGGAAGGTTTAGTTCTCTCTTTATTTGTCCTCCCTTCGTCAGGTCAGTGTTGTGCTCGTTGTTCCGTCGGCCCCCGAGGATTTTTTGTTAAGAAAGAGCTATTTCCCATCCAATGTGAGATTAGAGTTTTGCACGGTTTATGTGCTGTGCTTTTTCCCGCTCTTATTTCCGCCTTGTTCAGACCCCACAGCGAATGGCTTTGGGTTTGTTTCTTCTGAAGGGGTTCATTTTTTTGACGTCTTTATTTTTCCCCCCGGTCTTTCCTTACTCCCCCCCTTCGTCTCGATTACCCAAGTTGATAAATATGAGACTTTAAGCAACATCCAATAAATAAATAAATGAAAAAATGTATCTTTAGAAGAATGTCTGCCGTCCAGACTTAAAGGTTTTTTTCCCACTTAGTAAAGTTTTTGTGATCTCAGTGTTGTCCTCCGTTTTTTCCGTCCGCACAGGTTGTTAGTTTAGTTTGGTCTGTGTTAGTTTCTGTCAGTGCGTATTGCTTAATGGGCCTTGTGATTTGGCTTTGATTCGCGGGTGTTCCCCCTTTTCCATCCATGTTGCTAAAATTTCCTATTAAAAATATTGATCTTTGGTTGATTATCGCTACTCGTGTTTATGTCGGTTATGTATAACACTTTGGGCAGTTCGACACATGCATGTTTTAACGTACGCGTGCATTTGTGGGTTTTGAAGTGCGGGGTGAGGTATAATACTAACGACGAGGTAATAACCCATTGCACCTCTCAAGGACACTCGCCAATCATGGCCATTGAAATTTTTTTCGGCGACCCTGGTGCTGATTTTTTACGGAATTAAGTTGTTTTTGGCCCAATGCATAGTACTATGCCTGAAAATTTACAAAGAGTATCTCTTCCATACCTCATTAGGGCTACCGGGAAAAAGATATGTAGATACAACTGAAATACATTCAATAGACGTAGAAAAAAATTGTTGAGTAATGAGCAATGAGAAAATCGGGGGGTAATGGGGACTATTTGAGTTCTCCCTTGGAGATAACTCGAACAAGTACTATGAATTTTTTTTAATGTTTTGCCCCCGTGAAAAGAGGGGCTCTTATAATGGTCTTTGAAACTTTGGTTTTTGAAAGGGGGGACTGGGGAAATTATTGGGGGAGATTAATGAAATATTTCGTTTTTCCCCGATCACGAAAAAAGGGGGACTTTGGTTTAAACTTTTAACAATTAATTTATAATTAATTTTTATGTAGGCCCTATTTAAAATGTAAAAAAGTGCAACATAATGCTTTACACCCTGGAATTTGAGCAGATGTTACCTGCCACAATGGATTTTAAAAAACCCCATTATTTAAGCTTTTTTTCAAGTAAACAACTAATATTTCAACGGGTTTGAAAAAGTTTAAAAGCAGCAATGGTGAAACCAACAGACTAATAAAAGTGCCCTTTTAGTCCCGGGGCAGTAACAGATACATGGCTTTGAATAATGGGGCCGCAGACCGGCAATTTTACCGGGTTATTGTAATACTTTGGGTTTGTAATTTAAGTATGGTTCAAACCGAGAATATTTATTTTTCATGAATGGTAGGCCTACAACTAAAATATTTAATTATATGGTAGTTATAAAATGATGAAAGAGGAAAATATTGCCTAATTTTTATTGTTAGTACCCTTCCATTTTGTACCCTCATGAGCCTACTGTTGAATGTTATGATAGTTTTTTAAATTACCAGTTTTAAGTAGGGAAATGCGGATCGAAATTCCCGCGCAGGCTTTCTCGTTTATTAGGGTGCGTTTCGGGGGATACTTTGCTTTCATGGGGGCCATTACTCGAGGTTCACCCTGTGGGAAGATTCCGAGGCCTCGAGTAGATGGAGTCGCGCTTCCTCATTGATTCCACTGTCTCCCCTTCTGGCAATTGCGGGTTGGGAGTTGTGATGGACGAACAAACCTTTTTTTTTGTGGGGGGCCTTCCCTTTTTTTGGCGTTGTCGGGAGAGTAATTTTCTGCTGTTCATTTTTTCGATCTTCAAGTTGTTTAGAAGGGGCTACTGCGTTTTTTTTATGTTGGACTTTGCGGGTCGGCGAAAGTACCCGGCCGGTCTCCGCAATTTTTTGTGAAATTCTTGCCAGCGCCGCCCTGCCAGGATTTTGAAGATGTGGGCCCTTATCACATATGGGCGCAAAAAGGGTCTCGGGGGGCAGCGGGTCGCATGGCTTTTGTCCTTGATTTTAAGAAAATTTAAGTTAAATTACATGTGTTCGTAGAATATATTGGTAACCTCCTATAAAACAAATTAAATTTCTGTTGCGGCATACTTTAAAGCGAAATTTTTGCTCTATGCATGCAAAAATTGATTGATTAAGTTGGCGATTTTTGCGTATCAGATGAAGAATAAAACTTTTGTTTTGCGTGGCATATTCCCCTCCCCCTTTTCTATGGGGCTGAGTGGTTGAGTGGGGAAAAGTAAGTCGGTAAAAACAAAGTGGCCAACTTTTTTAAAGGGGGAACAAAACGGTAAACAATAGCTATAAAGGGCGAAAATACCCCCCTATTGCAATTTCCTCACTTTCTTTATGCGTGAGATTTCTCGGGAAAATTTATACATTCGTGAGTGTATAAATCTAAAAGGCAATACTTTGCCAGGCGATACTTTTACTTTTTTGCCTTTTTTTAGGCATTCCCCCCTGCTGCCGATTATCTCTGTTCTTCGTAACTCTAGGACGGGATTTTTTTCCCAACTGTGCCATTTAAAAACTCTGCATTTGGAGAAAAACACCCCGGGCAGTCGTGACAGCAATCTTGTTTATTACATGTATAAAGCCCGTTTTCCTGAATCCATTTTTCAGACTCCCCCCTTGAAGTTTTCTCAGAATTTTTGCAACAGGATTGGAAAGAAACCCCTTGGCCCCTTATTCCCCAATGTTTTTTTTTGTTTTAGTATGCCCCCGCCATTAAGTTTTTTTTCCCCCGAGTATGACATCTAGGGGTTTGAGAAGATGTGTAGCATTTTTTTTTAGTTGTAACGATGACAAAGTTTAAACAATAGGGCAAAATTTGATTTGAAAGATCGTCCCCTATCGAACCTTGAACCCATCGTTTTAGTTTTGGAAAAAAAGCCTGGTAAACAAATCTCCAAAGCATCTAGGTCAAACCACCCCTGTGGATTGGGAAAGTGGGTAAGGCATGAAACATTTTTTTTCCCAGCTTCACTATTTAGTTGACTAATCGAGTATTTTTTTTTTTTCAAAATACATTTATTTTAAAAGGTAAAAATTATTTAATTTGAAATTGCAATACCAAAATGATGTTTTAAGTTGTATGATAATAATATTGTCGTTTTAGGGGTTTACATTGATTATTTTTGGAGTTGGAATGTATTAGAGAAAAACAAATTTTTATAATTATACAATTATAGATAAATAAAAAAAAGTTTACCAGGTAAAGGGTTTATGATTCTAGGACAGATTACTGAACACTTTTACCGAATAAACCAAAGTTGGTCTTTGGACCAAATTTTGAAGATTGCACAATTATAAGTCTAAAGCATAACCCTTTTTTTGAAAGTAGCAATATGCACATGATTTAGACGGCCTACCCATTGTTGGCCGGAGGGGGGTTTTTTGAACCTGGCACAGCTGCAGATTCCCCTTTTTCTTTTTTCCAAATGAAAAAGGGGCCTCATCTTGGTTTGTTTCAACAACGAAACGATCTCAGAAAAATTTAAAAACCAAATAGATTCTAAAACTACAAAGTCATCTCGTTTTGAGGATATGTTGTGGTAGGATTTAGTTTCCCAAATTTTGTTCTTTAAAGGATAACCAGACGTTTTTCAATGCCCTCTTACCCTATTATTATGTTTGGGACTCATTTTAAAAAGACATGGAAAAAAAAGTGGGGGAAAAATCCAGCCCTTACTTGGGATATAATTTGGAGTTTGTTGGAGTGACGTCACGCGCGTGACGTAAAATAGCCCCTAGCCGTCTAGCTTTGGCGGGCGGCCGCTCAGCACTACGCGAGCATGCCTGGTTATTCACGCGCCAGGCCTGCACCGATCAACACAACAGCACAGACGAGCACGCCGATAAGATGGAAAAAAAAGTGGGAAAAATACAGTTTGAACCGAGGTTCCCGAATTTAAACTCATCAGATTCCGAAGACGCTTCAGGAAAATTTTTGCTGGTAGAAAGGGAACGTTGGAAGGGGTGTCGTACCAATTGCGTAAAAGTTAAGACTATGAAAGTTTGTGTTGTGGGAGAAATGTCATAGACCAAGGGAGAGGTGACGAGGTTTTATCACGCAGAAACAACGTTTCAAAACCTTTTATTGTAAAAAAGGGAAACATTTTAAAATTTTCCTACGTATAAATCGTAAAAAAAAAAATACTAATAAGGAAGAAAAAAAGCTGCTTATGTGTTGAACCAAAAACAAGACGTGGCGATATTTAGGTACAAACAATTCATAAAATGGATTATGCAAACGCGCCATTGGGAAAGGAAATCGTGTCGTTTTTCCCTCGTGTGAAGTGGGAAAATAAAAGATAACTTTCCGAGAAAAAAACCCCGAAAATCGTAGGTTTTCCCACCCGTGAACGTAGGAGATAATCCTAAGGGCCAGCGTAGCGCGAGATTTTGTGTGATTGTTTGTAAAATCAGAAATCAATAATCTAATTCATAAACAAGCGTCCATCAAACCACAATGTATAAACAAAACAATTTAAAAAATCGTGAACAAAGTTATATTTTTATTTTTAGTCCCTCGCTCAAGACCTTACATTGCCCCCCGGGCATTATTTAAAAGAAACAAAGATCAAAAATTCGGGGCCCCGAACCTAGGGGGTTTGGCTCAGAGAAAAAAGGTTATTTGAGTTTAATCTTTAATTTTAGGGGGGGTCATATTTTGAACTTCAACTTTATTTAAATGATTGCCACTTGGCTTATTATTGTGATTATTACAAAATGGTGAAACGCCCTACTTTGAAAAAACCCCGAAGTACTTCCCGAGTAGTTCATCGATGGTGGGCGGGGTATCTGAGCGACGTTTTCAGGATGTGCACATTATTCTTATAATGAGGGTCTAACCCGAACGAGAAGTTCATAAAACGTTCAGAATTTCAAACCCTTCACTCGCTCGTCCGTTGTATTTTTTTTTTACTTACCCAAATTTTGGCTGCTTTGAAAAGATTTCGTTGTGCCCCGATTTTTTTTTTTTGGTTTGATTTGTTAGGATCGCAATTATTCCTCCAATTATCATTCCTTTATATGAGAAAGTCGCGTTTTGGGAAGATACTTTGGCGCACGTTAGATAAGCCTCGAGAAGGCCTGTGTGGACGTAGTTTTTTTTTCTGCTTCCATCTTTCAAGAATGTTTTATCGTTTAAAGATTTTTTGTAAAGCGTGATAACTTCCCATTTTGGGTTTTTAGCCACCTTCCTTCCCTTCTCCCTGGGGTTTTTTTGATTGGGGGGTGAGACATGTGGGGGAACTAAGCCATAAGAAAGCGTCCGCTTCCACTTATGAAAGTTTTTTATGTGAAATAAGGCGAAACGAAGGGTCTCCATTACCCTCACAAATTGAGCTGAAACACAGATGATTGCATATACTATTTTCATCCAACAGCTCTGGAATTTTTTTTCTAGCCCTTTTATACGTTTTTTTTAAGCTTTGTACCAAGGCCCGATATCGTATTTTGTGTTTTTATATGTGAAATTCTCTTCACGAGACGACCCCGGTGCCGGGCTGGAGAAATAGTGAGATCGGCAATTTATCCTCGTGTGTAGAGTTAAAAAAATTGTCACAACTTTTTTTTTCAAACACCTTTGACCAACCTTTTGTAAAAACCTTAAAACTCTATTTTGCCATATGCAAGTCCATATACGTAGGGCAAATTTCGCACAAAAACCCGGGTGTCAAATTGTCCCTACCCGCGAGCCCCGTGTTGCCAACAATCGAAGTTTTCGAGTGCCCCGTTTGTTTTTCATGCCAGTTTGTTTTTAAAACTGGACTGAACCATTTTTTTTTATTACATAGGAAGAAGACCAAAGAAAATTAATGTAATGTTTTTGCAAAGTGAAAAAGCCAGAAAGTTAATTCCCGACGCATTGAGCTGAGCCAGCCCAAAAAAAAAAATTACCAATGAAACGTTACCGCGTGTTTGGGGAGAAGCCACGTTTAAACCTTTACCGACTCACAAAAAATGTTTTTACTTATCATTTTCCTTTTTTCCACTTCTTTACAAATTTCGTAAACATCCGCATTGTCGACAGAATTTTTAAATTAAAAATCGTTAAAAAAGACCAAAAACAAAAAAACACAAGCATGATATTATATCCCTTTCATCGTAACTAGCCAACCCCCTTTTTTTCATCTCAATTTATTTCGAGCGATCCTGTCCTTCACATACTAGATACATCGTCTGATCCCAATTTAAACGACCATCCTTTTTTTGCATCATCATTCAGACGAATTATTGACATAAAATCTACGCTTATTTTCGTTACCAAGTTCAACTTTTAACCAAACACTGCAAGTGGGCGTGTCTAGATAATTTCCCATTATTTGTAAACAGGATTTTCTGGTGCACTGGGGTAGATGGTTCCCCCGGTTCGCAAATCACTATTCTGTACAATTTGTTTCCGTTTCTTGTGTGTGTAGTTTTTTCTTCACTCCCAAAAAAGAATACGGGCATAATAACCCCTTGTGTTGTGTGCCCCTTTAAAACCCCAATAATAATCTTTTCTGTATCGTATTTCGAGATTTCTTTGAGGCTGGGGCGGCTACTAGATTATTCGAGTAACGATTTCCTCCAAACTATATTTTTAGTAATTTTCGTTTTTTGGGACTGCTCCGGGTTTTTGCCCTTTGGTTTTAATTTTAATTAGGCACAGTTTCATTTTAGAAGTCTGATTCCCGAAATCCTCTTCGAAAGTACGAAAAATTAATGAATTTTGGGCGGTTCAAAAATTTTTTGTTTCACCGGTTGCGCCAAATTACAAATCGTTAGGCGATTTATCGCGATTTGGGAAAATGTTTAAGATAGCTTTATTGACTCCAGTTTTATTGGGAACCCATAAACGACATCGAAGGCAATTGAACACAGAAACATGTTTAAAAATATGCTTTTAAAAACCCCCGGCCCCAGCAAATCGGAACGAAAACTGGAGTGCAAGACGATGCACGAGAAAAATTCTAAATGGCAGTAAAAATTTATCAAAATTTCATCAAATTCCAACTCGCAATTTTCGTGGTTTGGGCCATGATTTTGTGAGTTTTATCCCTGAAACTAATGGCGAGTTCTGGGTCGTGTTGGGGAACTTTCCCCTTCCATTGATACCTTCCCGACGGCGACGACAAGACAACAGGGAAGGGTGATGACGAGAAGACGACCACGACGTGGGGGAACCCCTGCCCTCCCCATACGCTTGTGGCTGGTTCTGACCAGCACAGGCCTGTCCACCCCTTGTCCCCCCGCGTCACCTATTACGTCCCTCCCTTCGTCTCGATTAGCCAAAGTGTATAAATATGAGACGTTAAGCAATGTCCAATCAAATCAATTTGGGGTCAAACATCCGAAAGTATGCATGCATGTATTTTGAAACTGATAATAATTATCAGTCATTAATTATTAATGACAATGGTTTGTTCAAAAACAATTATTTTCAAATATATATATAAATAGTATCAAGCTGTGCTACGCATATCTGTGTTGTGATTGAAGGACTGATGGCCGTAGCCTGACGGATAGACAGAGACAGACAGACACCTCGTTGCTACCGATCTCGTGTTGATCCCTTGTGCGTGCTTCTGCCAAGCAAGCAAGGGTTGGGCCCCGAGCCCCGAGGCGGTCATTCAAGGTCGCACAAGCTCTGGCAACACAGCCGCGTGAAGTGAGTTAACCACCGAACAGACGAGGTCGGAAAAAGGTTCGTCCTTGTCTTGTTAATGTAAGCTACCAGGTAGGGGCACATTCGCTCTCAACCTCTCACAGTCGAGCCTATCGTTTGTGTTTCACACTTCAGAATAATTCGTCCATATTGCGCAGCATCTCGCCCTATCCCGAGACGTATCTGCCCACGTAGTGTACTCTGTTATCTGTGGTTCACTTATTATTAAGACATATAAACGTTGGAAGGAATTACGATTCAAAAGGATAATTCATAACGCAAATAGGCAATGCCTATCAGTCTTCTGAGTTCAGCTTACTGATCTAGTGAGGAAAGGGCCATTTTAGGCCTTTTGTACTTATAGGCCTGGTTGGGGTCGTAATTGCCTAAACCACTAATGAGGGGATTTCCGCTCTGGTCAAGTTTGTGATAAAAAGATGTGGTTAGTTTTAACATAAATTTCCTTAGAGAAACTTCTCCTACCCATTGGTGAATGTCCACATTGCGAACGTACCAGGGCGAGCCCGTGGCCATTCGCAATGCGCGATTCTGAACCCTCTGGAGCTTGTCAATAGATGATTTACATGCAGTTGCCCACACAGGTGCGGCATATGTAAGAATAGGTCTGATTAATGACTTATATAATAGTACTGAGTTAGCAATTGAGAGACCGTTTTTTGCCTTTAGTAGGCAATGCAGCAACCCTAGCCTCTGCGATGCCTTGCTGGCTACGCTGTCAATGTGTTTACCCCACGTGAGCTTGTCATCTAATATGACCCCCAGATACTTGGCATATTTGCTGGTTGGGATATCCTCCCCAAATAATTCTAGACTATCATGGTCGACATACTTGGCTGATCTTCGTCTTGTAAATAGGACAGAGTCACTTTTGGTGACGTTTACTTTAATTCGCCATAGCTCAAACCCAATGATTCCAGGGCATTTATGGCTTTTTGTAGAAGGTCGAAGGCTCTAGAAGCATTCCACGATCTAGCAATTACTGCCGTGTCGTCTGCATAGATGGCATAGTGGACCCCATCTACTTAGGCATCTTTTGATAAAAATAGTAAATAACACTGGTCCCAGGATAGAGCCCTGCGGGACACCCGCCTGGATCTCCCTTGGGTGGAAGTTGCGTGTCCCACTGATGCTTTAAAGGTACGACCCTGCAGATAGGAGTAGATGATTTATGTTAAATACAGAGGGAGATCTGTTTTGGTGAAGTTTGTATACTAATCCATCATGCCAGACCCGATCGAACGCTTGGCTACGTCGAGAAAGGCAATTGCAGTGACCCCATTGGTATTGAACCCTTTGCTGATGTGCTCCACTACTCTCACCAGCTGGTGGGTAGTGAGTGGCCTTTTTCGAACCCAAACTGTTCGTCAATTATAATATTTTATCTTTTAAGTGCTTGTTAATCCTGTTTAGGATGATTCGTTCGAATATTTTGAAATGCCGGTTAGCAGGCTGATTGGGCGGTATTTTGGGGGAAAGGGTTTGGGTCCCTTTCCCGGTTTACTAAACAGAATTATCTTTGACTTTTTCATATCATTGGCAAAGTAATTTTGGCGTAACATAGCATTGAACATGTTGGTAATGAAAACTATGGCTTTTTTAGGGAGGTGTTTGAGTGCTGTATTAGGAATACCATCTATACCTGGGGCTTTTTGTTTTTAAAGGGCTGGCAATAATGCCCTTGACTTCTGCTGGAGAGCAGGGTTTAATGTTTTCCCCTTCCGGGGGCACAGCTTCATTTATGATGGTAAAGACCGCTTCCTAAAACCATTTCGATCTGGTCGAGGTCACTTGGTCATCGTTAGGTTGGAAGGTAGTTCTAAGGTTTTTTGCCATGGCGTTAGCCTTGTCAATATCGCTGTACGCCATTCCGTTCATTCCATGAAAGGGGGGGATTTGCCTGTCTGATTCGGAGAAGGTCTTTGTCATCCTCCATATGGAAACAATCATCCACATTCATTCACCTAGTCTGGTAGCCCACTGCTCATTTCTGTGCTCAGAGATCATGGTTTTGATGTCAGACTGCAGGGTTTTTTAAAAGTGTTTTAATATTAGGGGATCTAAAAAACCTCTGCCAGAGTCGGCAAATCCTATTTTTGTTTTGGATTGCCTTGATAATCCGAGTTGGAAATTTTAAAAAATTGATTCTCCCTTTTTGGGGAGGGGGGGGGAGTGCTGGCCATAGGGCAGCATGATGGATTCTGATATTTTTAAACTACACAGTTTTTAATACCTCTTAGAGGCCAAGGGTGGGTTAGCGTTTTGGGAAGCTGTTGTTCAATGCATGTAGCAAACAAAGACCAGTCTGTGTGTCGTGTTTTTTTTTATTTTAGTGTTCGAGGTTCTGAAATCGGGGAGTTCCCATAGTTGAAGATTATAGGATTATGGTCGGAGCCAAGCTCTTGCTTGGCCTCTACGTCAATTGAATTTACTAGATTAGCTGCCAGAACTATATCAAGGACGTCTGGGGTTTGTACCAGAATCTGGGTAGTGGGTTGGGGTTTCAGGCCCGAGGACTTGAAGGGCCCTCTGCTAATGCAATGTCGGTATAGGGTTGCCCATCTCTGTTGGCTAGCCTGGAGTTCCAGGAAACGGTGTTTTACAATTTAAGTCTCCAGCTATTATGGTGGTCTGGGTTGCTCCGCAAAGCTTATCAATGTCATCACTGTTCAGGAAAAGTTTTGGGTGGTTTATAGATAGAAACAATTTTTACTAGCTCATCCTTGAGCTGGACCATTACAATGGTTGCCTCTAGAGAAACCGGGGTCGGGAGTGTCGTAGGAATGATGAACTATGTCGTTTCTCCCCTAATATAGCGGTACCACCGCCTGGTCACTACTCTGTCATTTCTGTATATTTTAAATTTTGTGTACTTTAAATTTCGGTCGTTTTTTAAAAAGGTTTCGCTCAAGAGTGCTACCTGAATGTCATATTCGGATAAGAATTCTACAAATTCATCCTTTTTCCCGTTAATAGAGTTGGCATTCCATGCCATGCATCTGATATTTGTGGCCTGTGTTGGGCTTATGGCTTGCTCCCATGTTGGGAATGCATAAACTTTACTAAATAGGGGCATAGCCCCGGAAAATGATTGGTTTAACCTATCTTCTGCGTTTTTAGCAGTGTTCAGGTCATCAAGTAACAGCTCAGCCCACTCGACTACGGTCTTTAAGGTCTAGGTTGTCCATTACTTTCCTTGGGGTTGACTTGGCTGATTTTTTTGAGGGGTCAGCTTTGGGGTTTGGGGGGATGTGCACTTTTGCTTCCAATGTGGTTGTTTTTAGGGCATGTTTACCACTCTTAACTGTTTCAGTATCTATGTCAGTGCAAGAGTCATCACTGTCGCTGCTTTTTTCGAATCATATGAGAAGTATCATTGTCACTTGGAGCTCTCTGGCTCTTACCTGACTTGTTATTGTTGGAGGAACTGGGTACAAAGTGGGGCGAGGGAGCTTGCTTCTTAGTCCTTGGTATAGTAGGGAAGTCCTCAACAGGGCTTTGATTGGGGGGCTTTTTGTTTGCCCTTACTCTGCCCCAAACATTGCTAACTGGAGCAGGGGCATCCTTGTATTTTTGTTTAGGTTGGGCTTGATATTTTGGTTTTTCCCTTTCTGACCGTTCATACGATCTCTGGCAGCTATGTACGACTGGCAGCCGCGCCAGTTTGACGCATGTGCCTCCTTACCCGTTCGCGCAAGCAGGGGGTGTATCTTTTTCTTTACGACAATCTTTGGTTGAGTGATTTGTCCCCGCATTTTACACATTTAGCTCTCCTCTCACAATGTCTGGCAACATGCCCCAATTTTTGGCAGTTATAGCATTTGGGGGGGGCCAGATGGTGTCTGAATTTTTCGATGGTTTACTACTGGGCATACATAGGCGTTTGATCTGGGAGATTTTGCTGTTCTCCGTTGGATCTGCCTTTTCTATGAATAGAGGCAACAGGGGTTTCTGGCCCCGCTGGCCCCTTCATCTGGGTTATTGATTTTATGTTCAATTTCATACCGGTCTAGGTCTGCTTTAATGCTATCAATGTTGGTTGATTTTCAAGGCCTCTTATGACCCCTTTTGAAGCCCTTTCCCCAAGGGGGTGAAGGTGTGATATTCAATGCTATTATTTTTTAAGATTGCCGGGCTGTACGAAAGTCATGAGCTGTGAGAGTGGTTAGCTTTGTGCTGTGACCCCGCGCTTTGAAAAATGATTTGGTCTTCACAGTCAAGTTTAATTGCATTGGCAACTTATTAAATCTTTAATGTCGCGGATAATGTGGGGGAGGAAGTGGTGCTTCTTACCAGCATCGTGTGAGTCTTCACCATTGTTATCCACTCTATGTTAATTCGTCAGTGCCCGGGCCTGGCCCTGGGTTTTCATTGAATGGGTTGGAGCTATCAAGTGCACTAAACTTGTTAGAAACAGGAATATTTGATTCGACTTTTGCTCGCTTGCGCTTCTTGGAGTCAACAGCAAAGGGGGTTTCTTCGTGTTTTTTTTAAGGAAAGTCTTTAACTTGTGAACCACGTGAGTTACGAGAGAATTGCATCGCTGTCTTGTCAGCTTTTTACTACTAGCGGGTTTTAAGACACCCTGGTCATTTTGGTCTCCTGTTGGAGCCATGTTTAGTCGCAGGCAAGTTAGAAATATGGTAAAGTAGATGTTCCCCGAAGGGATTGTCGCTAAATAGCCAAACCAGCCCCAACAACAAATTAAAACAAAAAAAACTACTTTATTTTATCCAAAATTGAAAAAACAATCAAACAAAAATTCACTGTCACTCAAAGTCAAACAGCTGTTGAGAAAAACAATTACCAACCTTAGAAGAGTGCGCCGGTCTAGCTCAAGTCAGTAGTCTTGCCAACTGCTGAAGTTTAATTTAAGAAAACTGAAATAAAATATTGAGTGGGACAGACACGACAACGAAAGGTTAACACAAATTAACAAAACCAGTTTCAAAATACAATTATAATGAATCAAATCAAGTTATGTTACATTTACAATTACAAAAACATGTTATCAAATTCTCAAAAGTTCCCAATAATAAAAGTTCTCAATAATAAAAAGTTCTCAGTAATAAAAAGTTAGCCAGCCATTTTATAAAAGTTCGTTCGTAGATAGCAAGTTTGTTTTACCGTGTTATCGCGATTCCGTATATTTGTAGATATTGACCAGGTCCAGGGGTCAAGTTCTCGCCCAAGTTCCAAGTTCCAAATTCTCGCCCAAGTTCTCGCCCACGTTCAAGTTCCAAAATCCAAACGATTGAAGAAAATCTC
This sequence comes from Sweltsa coloradensis, assembly GCA_024449915.1. Taxonomy (NCBI): domain Eukaryota; kingdom Metazoa; phylum Arthropoda; class Insecta; order Plecoptera; family Chloroperlidae; genus Sweltsa; species Sweltsa coloradensis. Next base: position 17,035 of record JAMZAV010010480.1, read on the forward strand.
CAAGTCCAAGACGTTCCAAGTTCCAGACGTTCCCTTGTAATCCTGGTTGATCTGCTCCAACCCGGACGTGAAGTCTCCTCAGAGGACCAAGAAAATGTGTCTGAAGAAATCAGCCTTCTCTGCTCGCGTTTGTTTCGACTGATGATTTTGTGACGTAGTCACGGAAATTGAGTGTTGTAATTGGCTTAGTCTATTACGCCCTGGGGGATTAGGCAGAAGTGGGGGTATGTTTTCGGTCCCACGGTTCTAAAAACGTGACGTAGTTGCATGATGAAAACTCAGATAGTTTATTGATACCAACCATTCAAAAGATGCATACAAGTCGACTTGAGACTGTCATTCCGTCAGAGATTTATGCACGCACGTGCAAGTTGTGTTGCGCAAATGTTGATGAAAGTAATGTTTCCACACTCCAAAAAGCTATGTGTGACGTACTGAATGACCAGAGTTCGGGTGGAACTTGCCGATAATGTAGCGCAGTGAACGATAAGACATTCCATTCCCGCAACATAAGATTACGATTGTGACATGTTTATGTGATTCCTGCACACAGAGTACACGGACATCGATTACGTAATCACCGCAGCTGGCCATGGCCATGACGACGCGGATACGAAGCACAAACACTAGTCATTTTTATTACGCGTGGCTGATAAATTGTCATTACACAATAAAATGAAATATTATTGGCTGAAAATAGTTCATGTAATTATTTAAATGTAATTAATTATTCAAATAATTATACAATTTGAAAGGCGGGAACAATTTAAATATTTAAAATATCTTTGAAATTGTCTCATATCAGACCAAAGGGTTTTACAATATCCCTCTGAAGGGCAGAAAATTGAATGTAGTGAAAATTTTATAAGTATTATTTTTTTACATTATAGTTTTATAAGTATTATTTTATTCACAAGCATGGTTATGTTTTGAATAAAATGAGAGTGTGGTTATTTACCATTGGTTGCAAATAATATTTAGTTTCAATTATAGTTTTTAAAAGAAAATTACAGTAATGAATACAGTTTTTATCAATGTTTGCATTGATTTTTATAGAAGTAAAATATTGCAACAGTAGCAATGAAAATAATAAGGAAACAATTGTTATTTAGGTACATGACACCACAAAGATACAGGAATATGACATGAAAAGAGAAAGGATGGTTGAGGAACAAATATTACAGGCATCATCAACACAACACAGTCTATTAACTGAACTAATTATGTCTGCTATCTCACCCCATCCCCTCGAGAAAAATTAAACAATTGAATAAACGTTATCAGTCAGCTACGTGTTGTCGCAAAAATTAAATTATCGATCAAGTTATTTATAAATCAAATATCCGAAGCTTTCGTCTAACCAGATGCCTTCCATCTAACCGCGTGGTTCAACTTTGTATCTGTCCACAAAATTATTCTCTCATTGAGATAAAGTCAAAGTCAAAATTATTAATCAAGTTTTACAATTGTTAAATTGCACAATGGAAAATCTTTCCAATAATCAACAGAAAATTAAGTGTCACAAGTTATGATTGCGATCAAAATTATTCAGCATTGCTGTTGTTTAAACATAGGTAAAATAACAATACAAAAATCAGCTAATAGAAAACAAAGGTATGATATGATGATACGAAAATGAATATGTAGTAACTATAGTTACTGTCCGGTCTTACAATGGAAAACCGCCCGCTCTTCGCCTTAAAATTAAATTTAAATTCATAGGTTCGATATGTTCCAGACTAAATTTCAAAAGTTCAACCTGTTAATTTGGTATGCCCACTACTCACTGTACTAAGTTTTCGTTTGACAAAAGAAATTAAATCCATCAAATACCCCAGGTAAGAAGTACTGACTCCAAAATTCCGCTTACACGTGTTCCCGTTTGCTTTGTCAAATAATTATACTGTGGTTTATTTATTTAAACCTCTCCCACTCACTCGCTCGCTGTTCTATACAGCCTCCCATAAATGTTTAACTCACAGGTATAAACGCACCAGAACATATCTAATAAAGTATTTACTCGATCAAAAAAAATTACATCGCTAAATACTTAAAAACGCCATAAAAAAAATATATATAACGCAACACAACCTATACAGGAAACTGTTACAAAAAGGCGTATACATATTACATCTCACTAACATTACACAATGACAACAAAACAAGTTAATTATGCACGATTACTAAAGGTTGATTAATTATAAGGTTGATTAAATATTGGTTCAGCCAATACGGTCTCCTCGTTTTATTGATAAGTACATCTGTGAAAATTGTACCACTAATCCATGTCAGTGTAAGGTGTTTGTATTTAAATGTGAAAAGTTGTTATTGTTGTAACAAATAAGTCCGCCAAAAATTAAAATTGAAAAACATTTGAACTATCCACGGTTCAATCCCCCCATCCTCATCTAGTTTCTGTTCAGTATGATTTAAAATTATAAAATTTATTGTTAGGCTCTATCCAATATCACCAAAAAGTCAAATTATTATTTTAAAAATTATTATTAAAATTTACTAATCCAAAATGTGTCAAAAACAAAATATGGTAATACACAAGGTTGCAAAAACAAGGTAACGTCAAGTTCAAGTTTAAATTCACTGTTCAAATATCTCAAATAAATTTTTAAAATTGTTCAGGTTCAAATTCCACGAAGGTTTGGTTCAAATCCAGAAATATGTCAAGTATTATTTTACTCATGAGCTTGCTCGAGCAAATTTTTATTTATTTTATTTTAAATCCTATGTCAAATCCAAGTTTGAATTTATTAAAAATAGTTGTAAGTTAAACAACGTTCATTTCAAAAATTATTTCAAATTCAATCCACGTCACTTCCACTATCAACTTTAACTTTGTTTATCACTTATCAACGTTTTCACTTACATCATTTACGTCACAACTAAATTCAACTTATTAACTCGGTTTCTCTCATTATCAAACATCATCACTAACTGTCATATTGTTAGCCCTATCTCGCCTACACTTTCACTATCATTATCACTTACACTAAGGTTTAACTCAACGTTATCATTATTATTATTATTAATTAACCCGGAAACATCAATATCTCTAGCATTCTCCAATAAACCAACATTTTTATCATCACACGCTTCAACATCTGTTTCTATTTCATCTCTCTCTACACCTACTTTATCCGCTTTTAATTTTGATTCACGTTCTATCCGATCTGCTCTACGTTCCTTGTTTTCCTGATCGATCTGATCTAGTTTTGTAGAACATTCTCTATAAGCTACCAATATTTCTTCCATATCTGCTCCACCTTCGGAAAAATATTTACTAATCGCTGCTTCCCATTTCTCTAATGCCCTATCTCTTCTAAAGTTTGAATCTATTTCATTAAACTCACTGTTTTGTTGGTTAATGCCCGTAGTACCTGTAAAAATAGTCCTAGGTGCAGGTCTGGGTGTAATCTCATTAGGCCTTGTGATTTCCATCACTGGTCTAGGAGATTCTAGGCCTAGGTGAGTGGACTCAGCAAGTGGGTTTCCTGGGTTTGTGAGTGGGTTGTGGACCTCTGGAGTATCCATGATCTCAGGTGTCGTGTCACTAGTAACATTGAATTCTGCATTAGTATCACTCTCAGAACAATACCCTTCCTTGTCGTCCTTTTCACTCATTTTTGATTTTAATTATTCAGTTTTCAAAATAAAATTTTAGGTTAAAAGTTGGCAAGCACCACGTTTTACATTATTTATTAAGTTATTTATTATTAATCTCGGGTAGTGTATAGAATCAAGCCACACAGTTGGCGCGCCAATGTCGCTAAATAGCCCCACTAGTTGAAGCCAATGTCGCTAAATAGCCAAACAAGCCCCAACAACAAAATAAAACAATAAAAAAACTACTTTATTTTATCCAAAATTGAAAAACAATCAAACAAAAATTCACTGTCACTCAAAGTCAAACAGCTGTTGAGAAAAACAATTACCAACCTTAGAAGAGTGCGCCGGTCTAGCTCAAGTCAGTAGTCTTGCCAACTGCTGAAGTTTAATTTAAGAAAACTGAAATAAAATATTGAGTGGGACAGACACGACAACGAAAGGTTAACACAAATTAACAAAACCAGTTTCAAAATACAATTATAATGAATCAAATCAAGTTATGTTACAATTACAATTTACAATTACAAAAACATGTTATCAAATTCTCAAAAGTTCCCAATAATAAAAGTTCTCATTAATAAAAAGTTCTCAATAATAAAAAGTTCTCAGTAATAAAAAGTAGCCAGCCATTTTATAAAAGTTCGTTCGTAGATAGCCCAAATTGTTTTACCGTGTTATCGCGATTCGTATATTTGTAGATATTGACCAGGTCCAGGGGTCAAGTTCTCGCCCAAGTTCCAAGTTCCAAATTCTCGCCCAAGTTCTCGCCCACGTTCCAAGTTCCAAAATCCAAACGATTGAAGAAAATCTCCAAGTCCAAGACGTTCCAAGTTCCAGACGTTCCCTTGTATCCTGGTTGATCTGCTCCAACCCGGACGTGAAGTCTCCTCGAGAGACCAAGAAAGTGTGTCTGAAGAAATCAGCCTTCTCTGCTCGCGTTTGTTTCGACTGATGATTTTGTGACGTAGTCACGGAAATTGAGTGTTGTAATTGGCTTAGTCTATTACGCCCTGGTGATTAGGCAGAAGTGGGGGTATGTTTTCGGTCCCACGGTTCTAAAAACGTGACGTAGTTGCATGATGAAACTCAGATAGTTTATTGATACCAACCATTCAAAAGATGCATACAAGTCGACTTGAGACTGTCATTCCGTCCGAGATTTATGCACGCACGTGCAAGTTGTGTTGCGCAAATGTTGATGAAAGTAATGTTTCCACACTCCACAAGCTATGTGTGACGTCACTGAATGACCAGAGTTCGGGTGAACTTGCCGATAATGTAGCGCAGTGAACGATAAGACATTCCATTCCCGCACATAAGATTACGATTGTTGACATGTTTATGTGATTCCTGCACCAGAGTACACGGAAAATCGATTACGTAATCACCGCAGCTGGCCATGGCCATGGACGACGCGGATACGAAGCACAAACACTAGTCATTATTTATTACGCGTGGCTGATAAATTGTCATTACACAATAAAATGAAATATTATTGGCTGAAATAGTTCATGTAATTATTTAAATGTAATTAATTATTCAAAATAATTATACAATTTTAAGGCGGGAACAAATTAAAATTTAAATATCTTTGAAATTGTCTCATATCAGACCAAAAGGTTACAGGATGGTCAAACTTATAAAATAAAGTAGTCATAATAACACACGCATTGCCAGTTTGTCGTAGTTACACTTACATGTAGCAAACAGGGTTGTCCAGTTGTATGACCAGCTCCCCAAGTATCCTCTCACTCTACACCCGACCACCCAGTCCTTGAAGCCTAGAACCTGCAAGGTCAGCCCACACTCCCCGGCCTGCAGGCCCCGCCCCCTGGTAGCTGTAGGACTTGACCCCCCAGTCCAGGTACGACACATTAGCCCGAGACTGAGGTCCTTGGCTCAGGTCGCCACGGGACCTTCGAAAGTGGTGTAATCTTTCTGATTCAGCCTCTTGAACTGATATATAAATAAACGATCCCCTGAAATAGCATAGCATTGTACACACTGAGAAAATTCTACTTCCCAGAAGTACAAAGTAGGGGTTTAAAGGATGAGTTAAGATTTCATACGTTTTGACCTGTCCAATTACTCGTTCAATGTGAACTTACTTGATTGCAATTTTCCTCCTATCATTTACTACTGTCAATCCAGGAAGTTGTGTTTTACCTTTTAAAAATGTGAGTTTATTTATACCTATGTCTTTTGGGGCAAAAAATCTTGCACATTAAACCCCGTCTGCCGTAATGGAGTCTATATCTACGGGCCATCAAAGTCCAACCCCCCTTTGGGTTTTTCCCTTTTGGGGAGCACCCCTTGGCCCGGGGCCCCCAACCCCCTT
>JAMZAV010010481.1:0-23936 GCA_024449915.1 Sweltsa coloradensis
TTTTTTTTTGGGAATATTATCACAGAAAGTGAGGGTAGGGGATTGCTGGAACTCTATATATTGAGACCCTGGTGGCGCCATGGCAAACAGGACTCAATATTAAACTGTCCCAAGCCGTGGGACTGTTGTATATCTTGACCTTGGAGAAGGATTATTTGACTCCTTTGCCAATTTTTGGTACTAGATGAATAAATTCAAGCATTGTTTTAACAGCAATTGCTAACGTTATGTTTTTACTATTAACAGCTACTATTTGGACACGTGTGCAATTCTTTTGTTGATGTTTGTAAACAAATAGCAAATGAATGAAAGTGACATGCTATTCAAACTTTAAATTTGAATGTTACAAATAGGAAAAGGCCAATCGGCTAGTTTAGTATGAATTAATGAATGATAAACAATACTATTTTTTAAATGCTAGAAAATACCACCTTTGAATAATTTATTAATGATGATATAGGCTTGCAATAAGTGAGTGCTGTTTAGTTATGTATTTAATAATAGCAAGAAACAGATCTTGTAAATAAGGCAACGGAGGATTCCTTGGGACCAATGTTGTGGTCGTACCCATACAATTTGTGTTGACAATCGACTTGGCAATCTAGCTATATGTCAAATGTATGCTTGCCACTTTGTGACTTCAGCCACGCACAAGTGCTAAAAGTGTAAAAATGGCAGGCCTATATGATATGGTTATTTATATGAATAATACATTGCCTGTACCCTGAAAGATAGTTAGGCTACATACAGTAGGACATACATAGGTTTCCAATTTCTATACATTCATACAGACTATGAATGCGGATGCCTCATGTCGGTAGGGTTGCCTCCTCTGGCTCTGAACAGTAAAAAGCCATGGCTGCAGTGCTTTATAAGTGTTCAAGATTTTGTGTATTAGTAAAAGTGTTTAGCCATTTAAGTGTTTTAAGATTTTGTAGAAATTTTCAGTAACTATAAAAATGGAGTCAGTGTTTTAGCTTGACCACCGATGCACCCAACGAAGGCAATGAGAGTGTGAAAACAATTTAACTAACTTTCATCCCCCCTCCCCCCCGTACATTAGGAAATTCCCGTATTTACACTTCTAATAGTCTGGTCATTCCACGTCAAGTCAACACAGTAAAGTACCGGTACTAAAAAAATTACAACCTTTGATTTTGACCAAAGTTGGAAAATGTCCTCAAAAACATTTTTAATTTTATCAAATATCCGTTTACGGTTTTCATTTACGGGCAACTCAAAAACTCAAAAAGGGCGTGTCGCCCAATTTCTTTAAAATTCTTATCTTTGGTATCGTTCCTCATAAAGAGCTAATTTAAAAAAAAATAAATAAAGGTCTTGGTTGGAGTTCTTCAAAACCATTATTCCATGTATGAATAGGTATAAGGAAAAAGGTTTTCAATTTGGATCGTCCCTCCGGCAAGTTAAAAAAAAAATTGAAAACATAAAATTGTTTTTGTTTTCTAAGTAGGTACTTAAAACTTTGCATTGTGGGATGGCAATGGGATTAGAAGCTTTGATGGGATCACATTACTAATGTATGTCACTCATGTTATTTTACTTGCCTAAATGTTCTAGTTTTCATTACTTTGAATTTCCGACATTTTCGCCAGGCTACTAGCCAATAGTAGGATAGACATTACACATTAGGTATGTGACCCCATCAAAGCTTAATACCATGCCATCCCACAATGAAACTTTTTGGGTATTTAGGAATCATAAAAACAATATTGTTTTCAATTTAAAAAAAAATAAAACTTTGGAGGCCCCCCCCCCCTCCAAAGTTCATCGGAGGGGATCCAAATTTGAAAACTTCTTTTCCTTATACCTTACTCATAGATGTTATATTAGTACAATCGAATATTGGTTTTGAAGAATTCCAACCAAGAACTTTAATTTAGAAAAAAAGTTCTTTATGAAGAACGGTACCAAAGATACGAATTTTATCTAGGAAGCTTCGCAAACGCTTTTTCAGGCCCGTTGTTGGAAGAGCGTAATTTTTTTTAAACAAAAAAAGCGTGAAATTGCGATTTTCATGAGAAATTATTTTTCAATTGTGCTCAATTTCACACCAATATATTAATTCATAACATTAAGGTTCTGTAAAAAAATCATCACAATCGGATAAAGCATGTAGGTGTTATAAGTCGAAGAAATTTATATAAAAAAAAATCAATTGTGATTTTCATGAGAAATAATTTTTCGATTGCGCTAAAAAACGTGGCAGTTCTACGTTCAGAGATTTCAAAGGCCTCCAGAAAATTTCATCGCAATTGGAGTATTGGTTTAGCCGGAATCGTGCTAATCAGACACAAAAATACAAACAGAAAAAAGAGGAAAAAACATTCCGGATTTTTTTCTCCAGTGTAGTAGAATGGAATCTTCGCTTCGCTCGCTACGCTCATCCAATATAGTGGGCGATATGCCCGTTTTTTTTTTTTGAGTTTCCCATAAATCAAAAACCGGAACAGATATTTAGAAAAAATTAAAACATATATTGTTTATGTTTTTGAGGAGAATTCCCATCTTCGGTCAAAATCGGTGGGGGTGAGGGAAATGAAATTACTGCTGATTTGTAGAGATGTGCAAAAATGGTGACAACGAAATTCGTGAATTTTTTTAAAGTTGCAATAATCCCTTCAAATTCAGTTTGCACATGAATCTCATGAATTGTGATTGAATGGTACCCAATTTCCAATTCGCAAATTTTCGCGAAATTTTAGTTGATACTGCGAAACTAGTGGCGAAATTAGCAATTATGTCCTAAAATGCGAATTAGGTCACAAAATTTAAAAAATAAAAATTTTTCAAAGTTTTGGTGGAGGTGCCGGGTCGAAGTCGAAATTAAATTAACACTGGCTGATACATATGGTGGAGGTGCCGGTTCATACAACGCGATAGAGACGTAATTTTTCGTTTGAACGAGAGTAAGCTTAAAATACTTCATATCCATATCCATATCAAAAGATATTACATAAAAAATGCATTAATTTCGTAAATTTGGTGGAGGTGCCGGGTAGACGAAATCAATTCTGGTAAAAACTGTCGGAAACTTTGAAACTGAAGGCCGAAATTGAGCTTAAAATTAAAACTGATTCTGAACTTCACTCTCATGAGCTTGTTTTTTCTTTTAAATTATTAAAATCAATCAAATTATCCTGAAACTTATTTTTTATCGTTTTTTTTATTTTTAAGTTGTGCATGAGAAAATTGTGTTTTTTTGGTAAATCGCGACAAATCGCGAATTTTTATTTTTAAGGCGCGAATTTTCAAACCTTAAAAAACCATTTTTGCACATCTCTACTGATTTGACATGGAATGACCCAGTGAGCAACCTTACATGTCTAATCTGAGTCGTCCGAAGTACCAGTATCAGCAGTATTGTGAGACTTGACTGTTTCAGGATATTGGGACGCTGATGATGCACTGGAAGTGTTTCATCAGAGCCAGAACACTACTTGCGCCCTCGGACAGGGGGCTACTCGGAGGACTACTGGAGTCTATTGATATGATGTCACCAGATCCAATTTCTAGTGGCGCTACTATTTCAGACCAATCAGCATCTCCACCTTGGATGAACGACTCATGTTTCTCAGTTAGAAACGAGACAATCTTGGTTTCGATTTCCAGGCCGGCCTTTGCTCTGCTTTGTTGATAACAATTCCCATGGTGCCATCAGCCCAAACTACAGAAACTTGGGTCTTTCTGTTTTGCAAAAGATTTCCAATCACCATCTGGAAGACAAGTGAACATAATTATTATTAATATTTAGTTAGGCCTAGCCTACCCACAGATGATGTGAATACAAACGTAACTTTTAGTAGGCACATTGACAATATTTTAAGTTGTGTAGGCCTTGGTTCATTTGAATAAAGAAGTCACCATTTTTTTACTAATTAGTAATTATTACAAGAAGACTCTATAAATAGATTGGGATGACAGATTGACAAAATTCACTGAGCAAGCAATACTAGAAGTTCCATCAGGTACTGGACAATGACAAAATAGTCAGTATGGGGTAGGCCAAGATACCTTTTTAGCAAAGGTTATTCTAGATGTCAAATTTGCTTCCCAGATATCAAACATTTACAGATTACAAGATAACAATATTTTTATTGTAGCTAGGTCAATGCAAATTTGGAATCAGCAATCATCAAAATTAGTACAATTTGTACCATTGATACATCCCAAACATTGTTTCACTCCCTCACAAACAGGCCTATTGCAATACCCTAGAACATATTGTCAAGTACTGTAGAGTACTTGTTGGCTAAATACTAATTATCTCGAGGTTCAATTACATTTCGGAATCCAATCAGAGAACATATGTGAGTTCATCTAGGGTCAAGTTGTGTAGGTACTTTCCGGTGTGGCTCATTTGGTTGCAATACAGGAAGGAATTGACCGACAAAACGCTGAGGACTAAAGATTGCACAACTAAATAGTGCCGATAGATCTGACTTTGATTAAGTGCACTGAACGAGAGAGAGCTGAGGTACGTAGATCGTGTACGTGGTCGACCGTACTTGGAGGAGGGAGATGTGGCTGGAGCAGGAGAAGCGCACGAGGAAGTCAAGAGAGTGGAAAAAGAATCGGAAGGTGGATGACAAGTGTCCAGGGAGAGGTCTAAGTGAGGATTACTGGATGAAGAATCAGAACAAGGACTAGCCATAAGAAGTGGTGAAGAGAGACGACATCACCGGGGTTCGACATCAGGGTATCCGAAGAGAGTCAGTCTAAACCACATACCAGGACCCAGGGAGCATTTGGTAAGCCATGCACACCAATTAGTAAGTCATAGTCAGTAGAGGTATGAACCCACGGTCTGCCAGACGGAACTCATAGATTCGATCCTAGGCCAGAATAGAAAGGTTATTGTGTTTGTCATCAATACAGTGCTGGTCTCATAAGTGGATTCACGTCTAATTACTGTGTAATCCCCTCCATGAACCCACCTACCCATGGTCCTGGTCAATGTTAGGAGGGTGGGCCTTAGGGTGACAAGAGCTGCGACCCCCAATTGCAGTCACTCAGGCAAGTACATCTTTTGCCAGGGGCCTAAGTCCTGTTACATGACAATATTGTGCCTATATGATTAATAAGGGCCACACAAATGTTTTACAGTAATTAATCAATTGCTACCAATGTTATTTGTACTATGTTAGTTATAGGCCTAACACCCAATAAAATCCACCCTTAAGGGGAATCCCTAGAAGCCTATTTTCGGTCATAATACCAAACAGCTTCAGATTCACTATTTCATTATGAACGCTATTACGTCACCCCCCCTCCATCTCTCCGCGGCGACAAACTCGAGCCTTGAAACGAGACGGGCCAGTCGAGCATGAGCCGTAGGCTAGAGAGGACCCGCACGTCGAAGGTCGGTGGTGTCTATTTGACCCTCAGTTACTTCACGGCAGCACGCGGCCCGGGAGCTAGGCGGTGTTGCAATCTCTACGGCTACATAGACTAACTCTTTGAACACGACGCGCTTTACCACATTGCAGTGGGTGACGTGGCGTGCGCATAGTTGTATCAATCGGGGAGCGGGGCACATGAAAACTAAATATCTCCTTTCTTCACATTCACATTCATTCATTTTCAGTTTATTTATTTCGTTGATTATTTCTAGGTTTTCCCGATTTATCGACACCCAGTCAAAGTTAATGTCCCCATGCGTTTTCATGGGGGGGGGGGGGGGGGCACATGAAAACAAATATCTTCCTTCCTTCATCATTTACATTCATTCATTCTTCAGTTTTATTTATTTCGAGGTTTTCCCGACATATCGACACCCAGTCAAAATGAATGCCCACCATGCGCACTCATAGGGGGGGGGGGGGGGGGAGAGAGGAGGAGGGGCACATGAAAACAAAATATCATCATTCCTTCCTTCATTCATTCATTCATTCATTCATTCATCATCAATCATCACTTACATTCATTTATTTTTCAGTTTAGTTTATTTTGTTGATTATTCCAGGTTTTCCCGACATATCGACACCCAGTCAAAATTAATGCCCCCCATGCGCACACTTGAGTGTCAACACAGAAATATGCAATAACTTACCGTTGAAATCGAATTCATCTTTCTCTACCAAGTCATCAAGAACCACGTTTCTTACAAATTACTGTGTTTAGATAATTTCCACGTTCCATGTTTGTTTTTACAGACAGGTATGACAGGTATAAAATAAAAATGCATAGCTTGTTAAATTCTGTTTCGGATGGTCATGGGTTCGAATCCCGCCACAAGCAATCATGTCTTAACATTTTTCCTCAGTCTCAGGGCAGTTTTCTTGGTCGAGGCCTCTTCAAAACAGCACTTTTACATTCGCTTATCTAACATCCAAATATCCTAGTCGGTCACCTGAAGAGGGTCCACGCACACCAAGTACAGCTATGCGAATAGCTACTATACTACGTTCCGCGGGCATCAAGTTTGTTTTTCGAGATAATGGGTTCAATTTAGGATAGGTTTAGGATATTTCCAGAACGATATATTTAAAGTCTGTTTGAAATATAATAAATAATTCGAACTCAAAGTGAAAATAACACCTTTTATCCTTTTATTGTATGAAACAGCAACTGAAGAAGATGCGATCATGATTCATGATTATGAATATAGCCGCTTTTGGTGTTGCGAGTCCATGTTAATTTTCATCTGTTTTTTATAACTTTTATAACTATTTATATCTTTGCAGTTGGTGCATTGAGTAAAAAGATTAGCGAGTGTTTGGAAACATAATAGCAAATCACCTTGTTGGTAACAAATTATGTTTAGTATATTTTTACCAATATGTTGTAATGCCTGGTCACTGTAGTCCAAAGAACGACCCACAACTAATGTAATAATTACCACCAGAACCAGCTTCAATAATGCAGATATTTATACTAGCTTCGCAAACGCTTTTTCAGGCGCGTTGTTGGATGAGCGTATGTTTTTTTTAAACGAAAAAACAAAATAGTGTAAGTTCCAAAACGGCGCGTGGTAACATTAACAGACATTAGGCTAAATTTTTGAAGTTTTTTTCGCAGCACTCTCAGCTTTAGTTCTTTGTGCTTCCTGGATGTGGGGCGGGTCCCGTACTCGCATATTGGAGTTTCCCTAGGACCTACATTTCCGGAAGCTCGTGCACACTCCAAGTAAAATTCTTCAATTTTGGAAACATGGTAACAACAGGTCTGGAGCGATAGGTATATCGGAAAACTTATCACTGGAGATTTCAGCAATGTCATGACTGGAATCACTGCTGTAAGAACCTATACATTAGGGCTAAACTATTTTTATTTTTGGCAAGGATAATTAAACAATTCGTTTGTTATTTCTCACTTCATAATGTGTTAACTTGATTCCGAAATAATTAAGGCGCCCCGTTTATAATAAGACATTGTTGGTATAGAGAATTATAATACATTCTCTTTTAGCTGCCTATTATTACACTACTTCTATTGAGACGATAAGTGGTAATAAATGAGGTTGAAGGACAAATACCGTGAAGGCCTGTGGGATTCGAACCCGCGTCCTCCGACTAACAATGTCATACGCTTTGGACCTGCGCCAAAACCGATTAGCTGCCGCGAACGGCTAGAAAGAGATTATCTTTATCGCATCCCAGCTCTCCCCCCCCCCTCTTCTCCCTAATTACCGGTACTGAATTCCAGTTTCCAGATCCACAAACGATACAGATTTTTCACATTCTCATTCTCATAACACATTCCATAGAAAGGATCAATAATGCATATACGAATATTTGGGTGGTTTCATACATAGCCTGCATGTATGCGTCTGGTGTCTAATAGTGCACACTCAACCGTTCTCTAGTGCCACTCTTATCTTAGCATACAGCAGTGGCTGGTAGGCTGCCACGTGCGATGTGATAATATTATTATGCTGGATCAGCCGCGGTGGAAAGTTATTTCCATTATAAATAGTTATAGATACGAAATTAATTATAAAACAATATAGAACACATGAATTTCTCCCCTTGCATTAGAATTATAGTAACTCTTATCTTAATAAATAATATTATTTGGAATTTACTATTAGAAACCTATTATAATTTTTGACACATGGCAATTGTAATAACTTACCTCGGCCGGGTCTCGAACCCAGAACCTCCGGCTCAACATACCGGTACTCTTGCCAACTGTTCTATCGAGACTAGCAGACAAATATTCCTATTTTCCGATTTGGTTAGTCGGGAAAAACTCCCGTAGTATAGGTTCAAATCCCGGTCGGGCGGACTTTTTTATTTCTAAATTGTAGAAAATAAATAAAATATTCACTAGATTGCTATTTATTTTGCTTGTTTGGAATAAGTTTGTCGCAATAATAATTACTACTAGCAATAAAAAATACTCGCAATGAGTGAGTGTGGTTTCAAACGAATTACTCCTGAGTCCTGACGGACCTGACTCAGATTCCAAGTCAGGCTCCCAGGAAATGCACTTTTTAATTTCGATCTAAGTAGGCATATCGGTATTGGAAGTATTCATAGTATATTATTTGAATGATATAAACTTGCATTGATTTATATTTACGTGGGTAAAGAAAGTTGTTTTATGGACGGCAATTTTCGTGTGAGACTGTACTACTTTTGCCCTTTTACAGCGTTTTCTAGGTCTATTGCGGTTTGTTTGTATCTGCCAATTGTGTGACACTGACAGTTAGATCTACGTATTGTACTATTGACTATGTTTCACTAAACAACAAAATCGCGCTAGTATTATAAACACGGTTTTTCTACCATCGACTAAATTAGAACACATACAATACTAGATTCATTCACCGCAACGTACTCGTAAAAACTAGACATCACACGTCCAGTCCGCTCCCGACCGATGTGTGTATTCCCGTGTTATAACAGAGTCGAGCGCATGGCATGGCAACCTCGCGACCCGCTCCAGTTAGCCTTGGCTGCCGCTACACAGCGACAGATGACGGCCGGAATCTGGAGCTGAGTCGCCTGTTCTTGCAGCGTCTTGGGGAATCAGTCACACTCAACGAGTTTTTTATCGTAGGACCGTCAAATGACTTCTGATACCTTAAGAAACGTTCATGAAGCAAATGAAGTAGCCCAATCTGGTATGCCTCACGAAATTCAAGTGAAAAACAATTAAACACTTCGTGTTATTTGTTGTGAAATTTCACCAAAATTCAAAAATTCATATAAAAACAAGTTACAGAGATATTTGATTGAAGTTACCTTCAAACACTGCTAAAAACGTACATAGTTGTTGATAAAAAAAATCTAGGTTCTAAACCAAATGATCTCTGAGCTGGTTTGATTCCCATTTTTAACAATAAAATTCAACAAAACATGTCCAAAATTGCCCAAAATTTTCCGCCACTGTGAAAAAAACACGTCAGTAGGCCTTAAACGAGATATACTTTGTGTGTGTACACAATATTCTTAGTTAGCCAATATAAGTCGAGTCTAGGGATTCCCTTAATGGATTCCAATGATGGTGGGAAGGCACTAAATAGTACCATTTTTAATAAGACTCAAACTCAAAATGTAGGAAACCACTGCACTAGATGGTAGATGCTAGTACAGAATTCCCTACAATAATCACTCACCATAGGCATAATAACAACAAAACAATATTCAAAAATACAGCAGACTACTCCAGGCCTTTGGAATTTGTTGTCGGCCTAATGAGTAATGACTTCCGCTGTAGCCTACTAGCCTACATTTTAACATATTTTCTACTTACTTGGTGATGAAACTTTTTAAGAGCATCTTGTGCATGGGGTATCAACTTTGTATCGTCTGTTTCCAATTTAAAAGACACAACAAACGCATTTGGTACCCACACATTCACGAGAGGATCCAACATTTTTGGAACAAGTTGAAGTTCAATTCGTGGAGCACCTTCCGCAGAGTGCATTTTGTGTTCGGGCATGCTACTCGGTGGAACGTAGAAGTCGGCTACCGCCGCCGCAAGGTACAACATTGCGTGACGGCCCATACCAGCCAGGTAACTACAAGCTCCACGTAAGAGCCACAGATAATCACTAAGCGTATGTGAACGGCACGGAAAGTAGTTGGTCGTTTTCTTTAGCATGGATATATTGAGTCAGAATGGGTAGTAACTGTTGTTGATTCTCACCCTTCACTGAAATACAAAAGTAATGACAAATACTAAGAATAGGAAAGATTTAATACTAGTGTCTTGACAAAGAGCATTTATTTTGTTGATAGTAATAATCTACTGGGATTACGTCTCATTTGTAACGGAGTTTGTGTAATGTAGTCTACATCACATCCAATAAAAGTTATAAAACATTCCAATAAAATATGTAATTTAACAATAACAATAAAAATGATTAAAACTAATTTCACAGCTTAAGTAGGCCTACCAGGGGAATCTAAGTTAAAAGCATAGTAATACCATCTCTGAAGTACGTACCTATTACAGATGATGTTCCCTTTTCTTGATAACTGTCAATTTATCTAAGAATGCCCGTCCCATAAAATGGCGTACGAAGGGTTCCAAAGACTTCTCCCTGTGTAAGAATAATTACCCCGTACCCTTGCTCCACAAAATACTCTGCCGAAGCCGAACCCCTTGTACCCGCACTAAAGTTATCTACAAATCTGACAGTATTTGTTTCGAGAGGAACAGTTTGTGCCGCCCGACTGCAAAAGAATAAAAAAATTAGTCATTGGACGGAGGCCTTTTCTTTGAGACATAAAAAACAGAGGTGAACATTCCAGTCTCGCAGTGCCTGCTGACAAGCTCAGATACAATCCATTCTCATTCTCATCTCACAAATGTGTTACATGTCATTTCATAGCTGTAAAACAATTCATTACAAGTAGGCCCCTCCCCTACCTAGGCTAAGGAATGTCAACATTTACAAGTATTTATTGTTGTCAAATTACTACAAGATATGAGTTGAATAGCAGTGCCTGCAGTGGTATGGAGGTCTGCATAGGTGCAGTAAATATAGGGCTAGGCTATAAGATGAATTCTGACGAGGTTATGTTCAAGGCATAGACCTATTTGAGAATTTTCTTCTCAGTAGTCTACAATACTAGCAGTCTAGCAAATAGTAAAAAATTCAAATATATGTACCTAGGGTATATCATTACCCACTTTTTAGGAATATTTACAGGCTTTGCCCAAGGAGGCTACTTTTTGTGGTATGTTGTTAGTATTGTGTACTTTAGGCCTCTGGCTTCAACACAACTGTATACCAAGGTGGCACATAAAAATGTGTGTTTACTGTTTAGGCCTACAGTGAATAGTCCAATAATGTGTATATTTTAATGTAATACCCAACCCATGTTCAAAAATATAGCCTTCTGAAGTTTTTTTTTCACAAGAATTAATTTAGGACTTTTTAAAGTGCCGGATAATGATTGATATCTCCATAACGATCTTATAGAATCAGCAAACGCACTGCTGGATTGAGATGGAGGGAGGGTGTCGGCCGACTGTTGGCCTCACTGATCTGGAACTACTTACGTGGATATCGGATGCATATAATACCTGGCAAATGTTGAGAAATGAAGCCGGCGGAAGTTGGCGTCCGCCATTTCCGACGTCTAATCAGCAGCAGATTCAAAAGAACTAAACAAAATAGAATCATTCACCTGTGTCACTGGCCTGTGTTTATCAGTTTATTTGGTGTAACACTTCAGTAAACACTATTCCCAGGCATCCTGAGTGACCCTGATAACAGACCACTGTATGTAGGTTACTAGTCAACATAACCTCAAAATAGGCTAGCCACAAACCGCCATCTGGACGTTAAGATTTACGGTAATTATATAGTTTACAGTTTGCCGAGAAAAATGACAAAATTTTCTCACCTTCTTTATTTACCAGTATGTGTTATTAATGATTCCTAATTCATTTTCAATTGGCGCATTGTAAACTTTCAACCATAATTGATGTTATTCGTGTAATTACCTACGTAGGTAGTGTAGCCGCAATGTCAATGTTGTCCGCCATATTGGCAATGATAGCAGTGACGTATATGAAACTCATATGCTGCCGTATAGTAGTGACGTATATGAAGCACCCCGTGTTCACGTAAAAACCTAATTAGTTTTCCATTGTCCCTACACATAACAATGAAATCACACAGAGTGACCTGACAACCGTCACACACCATGGTGAAGCACGTTATCACTAACACTGACATTGATAGTGGATAAACTCCATCTGTACAGGCTGCTGTGTACGCAGGGGTTGGGACGTAGCGGTAGAGATGGCGCTTTCCTTGACAGTGGAACACTACGCAAACCAACATGGCGGTCTCGCGCACAAACATACCCTACATAGTGACAGCACAACTAGGCCTAGGGTCTACTATTGGTAAAATGACAAAGAACATTACTAATAGGTGTTTTGTCAGTTGGTCAACCTGTAGGATCTTGTTGGTGTCCCTGACTGTTTGCCTCTCAATGTAGGCCTTATCGGCGGTGTTTCTAAGCGTGGTCAAGGCCTTGCATTAAGGGGGTGTGATCAGGGTGTTATTGGTTTGTTTTCTCTTTCAGATGTTTGTGTCCCTCGCTGAATGTCTGGGTTTTGCAGGGATATTGATTTACTTGAACTATGTCCGTGCAACACAAGTAAACAAACAAACATCTGTTGCCTACAAACTGGTATTTTCAAGATGCTTTGGTGAGTTTGAACTCACCTTTTTTCTTAGAAAGATGCCTCTCTACTCCTTTATACATAGCAAGATGCCTCTTTAGGCCTCTAAACCTCTGGAGAAGCCTCTCTAGGCCTCTCTACCTCTGAAAAAGCCTCTCTAGGCCTCTACCTTGAAAAAGCCACTCTAGGTCGTTTTTTCTCTGGAGAAGGCGCCCTGGACGCGACGCGTCTGGTGGGCGTTTAGTACGCGTCCCAGTGCGTGCCCTAGTTGTGCGCCGTCCCAGGTGCGTCCAGTGCATGTCTAGTTGTGCGCGTCCCAGGTGCGTCCAGGGCGTTCTAGTTGTGCGCGTTCAGTCCGGCTCCATGACTAGGTCTATCCTACTCTGAAGAAGCCTCTCTAGGCCTCTCTACGCCTCTCTTACTCTGAAGTAGGGATGTCAATACCCGGAAATTTTCGTACCGGGAGAATTTATTGATATTTGATATAATTGATACCCGAGATACCCGCGGGTAGTAAAGTTTGATTTATCGTCATGGGTGTCAAATGATTAAGAAAATCACTGGCAGTTGCAAAGTATTGGTAAAAGATCACGTATGTTTTAGCGTGTCCCAGGCGCATCCCGTGCGCACTTCTCTAGGCCTCTCTACTCTGGAGAAACTTCTCTAGCTTCTCTTCCTCTGGAGAAGCTTCTCTAGGCTACTCTACCTCTTAAGAACCCTCTCTAGGCAGTTACTTCTCTAGGCCTCTCTACCTCTGGAGAAGCTTCTCTGGGCTACTCTACCTCTTAAGAACCCTTGCTAGGCCTCTCCTACTCTGGAGAAGCTTCTCTAGGCCTCTCTACCTGTGGAGAAGACTTTGCTCCAATTTAGCAGAAAAACGTGATTATTGACTTATTTTGCTACCGGTACTTAATAATAAAACAATACCGTATTGTCCCGAATATAGGGCAATGTTTTCATCCCAAAAAATCCTTCAAATTCGCACTTGCACTATATTCGCCGCCTAGGCATTTCCAATGCGTTTTGAGCACATTTAAATATTCGCGCTACGAGTTTCAGCATTAGCCGACAGACCGCGAGTTCGCTACGAGTTCCAGGCTTCCAGCGATGGCCGATAAGAGCGCGCCACAAGTGCATTTGTAGCTCTAAGGTTTGTAGCACAGTATACCAATAATATACAGTAGCAAAACTCGCTAGCAAAACACGCTGTCAAACCGTTGCATAACGGGGAAACTTCTTTATCGACTCTGCTGTGGCCAGTCATCGTTAGTTGACTCTCACTTTTGCTAGGGCGCGCTAGTGTCACGGCGGTACGCGCAGCCGACGGCAGCAAATCACCCTGCAGGCAGTGCATTGAAGTTTTGCTTCTGTAAGAGATTGTTATTCGCCTCTAAAAGTTGCAGATATGCGCTCTGGCGGAGAAGCGCTCAACTGGAGGTTTGGGGGTAACTTCTACCGCGCGTTTGCTTTTTCACACAGATTTGTATTAACGATTGCATTAGTTTTGGACTGTTGGCGATATAAATACATGCAACAGTCCACAATATTGATGTTTGCTATAATCAAGAATACTGTAATAGAGTAAAAAATGACGTCTCAATATATCTATTGATCTTGAAAAAACGTTTAATTTTGCAAGTCAATGAAGTGACAAAATGTTTAGGATTGGGCTTTCATCATTTGATTTTATTGACGAAATTGACGACATGTCATACTCATAATAATATGTATTTATGTATGTATTTATTTTATTTATTTATTTAAAGTTTATCCCGTTCATTTAAAAATGATTTACAATGGTGATATTGTTCATGATATTTTACGTCAAACCTTTTACAGTCCCCTGCTATAAAAGTACAACATATACAAAGGCCCCGGGGATCCATGAAGAATTCAAGTCCTTATTTGGTGACCTTTGCGAAATTTAATATCGCCATTGTGACACCATGATAATATTTAAAACTGAATATAATTTACGACCATGCATGTATGTAGGGTACTTAGGCAACCAAGCCCTACCACTCTCCACATGTTTTTATTTAGAATATGTTGGGATTCAAAGGATATCAAACTATGTAACATTTTCGTTAGAAATTAAGCAATCAAAACTCCATAAGTAATATAAACAATTGATCCAAGTATGGTTGATGGATCAATGCCGTAGAAATTAAGTGTAGCCATACAGTAATTTTTAAAATATTATTCAAAACACTATTAAGACATGTAGTCTACCTAAACCATTGTATGATTTCATTATCTTCTTATTTCCCCCCACAATGTGTGGCTTAACATTTTCAAATTTCATACATAATACATAATTATGTTACTGTCATTTACATATTATTATTATTCATTATTGTATTACACATGACATTGCATGACATTAGGCCTATATTATTACTAATTATTTTACCACCCTATGTTACATTTTACTATAGGCCCCTACTTAGTTTAGTTCCTACTTTCTCTTATTTCTAGTCTTCATCAATATACTAACACTGTATGTAAAAGACCCCAATTTGTAGGTAAGATATACACTCACTGCAGGTCAGTGCTAGAATATAATATATTGAATTCAATGTATATAATCAATTATGTATTACAAATCATTCAGTACGCCACCAAATGAAACAATGATACGAGATTTTGATGTGATTATTGGCAATTAATGTCTTTCTGTGTGTGTGAGGGGGCAGGGTATAATTATTAGCCTATACTACCACATTTGTTTTGCCGTTTACCACTCACGTGTAGCTTTATATGTTGTCAGTTGGAAAAACATAGAATGCTATGTTACGAGTGCAAATGCAGGCACAAAAATCAACGAAAAACTATATCATCTGCATGACCACCAAACCCATTAGTATATAACGAGAATTGCCAGTTTAACCATTTCTTCTTAAGCTTAATATCAGTAGCATATATTATTATTATAATTGTTGTCAGAGTCAGACATAAACATGTGTCGTTGTCGCTTTAAAAGACTGTTGATTTCCATATGCCAGCGCGTAGTAAACAGAGGCGAACCCCCATACCTTCAGCCATATTGCAAGAATCCGCGCGACGGTGGCGCGATCTCTTATTACTTTTAGAGGCGAATACTGTGTTTGTAGTACTGGTTTCTAGGTCTTGCATTGGCTAGGGTCGTCTCGTTTCCATCCAATAGCGACGCTCGGTGAGTTTGACCTTCGATAGTCAGTGAAATGAAGCAAATGCAAAGATGGAAGATGGAAAATGTCAAGCTACACAAACTACGATTTTAAAATACATAAAAAGTGCTAAGTGAAATATTCTCCGGCATTCTTTCTTCACGATCGTTTATCGGAAATATTAGTGATATAGACGCAACAAAACCAATGAAGGATGTTTAGTTTCGACGCCGTGTATTCACACTCCCTGGTTCCCGCATCCAAGTCTCTTATTAAAATTTTGAAAGCTTTTACATCCAGTTTAAAACATCGCAAAGATTCGGAATTGAATACACACGCAGACTAATGCCAAGGCCTACTTTTTGCTGTCACAGTACACATGTAGTAGGCCTAGTGTCTGCATAGGTCATCAATGATATTGGACGCTCGGGCCTAGGCCTAGCCTAGCCTACACGTAGACCTACGCTAGGGCCTAGGCTAGCCCAAGTAGGGACTCGATCCAATTATCAAAAAAATAAGAAAATGGTTGCCAGATTCAGGTAAAAATCAAGATATAAAGCCTTTTATAACAGTTTATTTTTAATTGATCAATTTTCATCATTTTTTCATTTTTTCTTTTTCTTCATTTCTGTTCTCAAAAACACTACTCGCACTATATTCGCAGCCGCACTATATTCGGAACAATACGGTAATTTAATGTTAATCAATTACGGGAGTGGTTCCTGAGGGTCAGTGATTAATCGCCGCCTCACTGAGGTTTTGAGCCTTCCCTCGACTGTTGACAAACTCTTCGATTTTCTGTAATAAAAAGTTTGTAGTGCGCCAACTGAAAATGAATTGGGAATCATTAATAATAATACCTAAGGTGAGAAAATTTTAAGTCTTTTTCTCGGCAAACTGTAAACTAGGCATATAAAAACAGATTTACATCTAGACGGCGGTACAATCTCAATGCAATACAATCGAGGGACATCGAAAATGGCCGCCCAATACGCCCATTGGATTGTGCTTTTTCGCCCATCGCTTTAGGCCCATATCTGCTTCAAGGTTACAGTATAGCATGCGCCGTCCACGTAAGTATTTAGAGGTCAGTAGTTGACCTTTGTCCATGGAGGCAACAACTCTTGCCTGTTGCTTGAGTAAGCAACTGCCACTAGGCCCTATCGAACAAATGATCCTAACTGACCCTAGGTCTAGGCTTTTTTAAGGGCCTAGGCCTAGGTAGGGCTAACGGTACTTTTTCGGTTGGTGCGGCCCTAACTTTTTAAACACTTTTTCACCATTAAAAACAATCAGAAACCACTTCAAATGAGAAATAAATATAAATTGATTCATTAGCCTAAAAAACAATTTATTTACATTGTGACTTGTGTTCTTTAAAAATACATAAATATCACTTGAAATAATACAGATTGTTAGCTACGACACTTGCACAATTCACTGTTATAATGCGAAGTGATTTACGCTTAGGCCACGCCTCCTTCATTTTACTTAATAGTACCAACCATTTTTCACTTAAATACTCCACCTACAAAAACCTTTACCGTCACTATTTTAAATATAAAGGACTTTAAACACAAAAGGACTTTTGTTAAAAATAGAGACGGAAAAGGTTTTGAAGTTTTTTTGTTACTAACAGCAAAAAATGTGATGATTCTATTTTGGATTTTTTCAATGACCTTACTAGGTTTGTTTTTTAAAACGTAGCCGAGAGCCCAGCCTAGCCAGTACTTAGTAATTAATATAGCTTAGCTTCAAGCCTAGCCGCGGTTAGCTGAACTATAGAAAATCGCAGCCGAGCTAGTGGCTAGCTGGCTTAGAAAGAAATAAGCCTAGCCTAGCTGAAACCTAGCCGGCTCAGAAGGAAATAGGCCTAACATAGCCTAGCCGATGCTAGCTGGTGCAGAATGCAGCTAGTCTAGCCTAGCTCAAAGGTAGCCAACGCGAAAGAAGCCTAGTATAGCGAAGCTTTAAGATAGATAGATAGATAGATAGATAGATAGATAGATAGATATTTTTATTCACTTAGACTAGTAGGCCTACAGTGTACAAGTATAACTCTTTGCAGAGAAAGTGAATAGTCTATAATTAATAATTAATAAAAGTGATAGTAGCCCTAATTATAATGATATACACAGTGTTACAAGAAAGAATAGTTGGATATAAAGCATATAATTGATAATTGATATGGATGATATTGATATATGTATGATGATTGATAATATTGATATATGATGATTCATTAAAGTGACTCCAGTGAGTGTACCAATGGACTCAAGAGTATAATATTATTATTCACCTGCAACTTATAAAATAGGTCCAACTTGGTATTTTTATGTCAGATAATTTACAACTGTAGTTTATTTTACTACACTCAAAGTATTTATTTATTTTTATTGTTACATTTTACGAAACATATTTATTTGCATCTCTTATTGGTACAGTCGCTAACTGACTAGTTCAGTATTTGCCAACATCAGAAATCGAAACGTCTCATCAAAATATCACGTAAATCACTAAAGTAGGCTAATGGGCCTATGGACAAAGTAATATTGTGTTCGTTAAACATTAAACGTTCAATATGATTGTCTCTCATGTTATTTGTAACAATAAATACACGATATGTAATAGTTGGAAACTTCTTCTTGAGAGTTTGGCCACCTGGTATTTGGCTTGGCAACACGGCACCAGCAGCCTTCTGCCTCTGCTTCTGATCGAGTGGATAGAAACGCGCCGAGAGATCTGCCACCTCGAAAGTGTTTCATACCAAAATAAACTGTAGTTGCGTATATGCTATTTCCAGACGTAAATTACATTCAATAAATATTGGCAGAAGGCTTTAAAGTATTAAAAGTGTCCTAATTGACATCACAAAACTTTTACGCTCGTTTTGAGTCGGCGTGCACATCTGCTGGGTTGAAGGAAGCGCACGTATCGCTCTGGACCGCCCGAGCTCTGTGGTCGCTAATGGCCCAACGGCTAGCGCGCTCGTTTTCTATGCGAAAGGTCGCCGGTTCGAGTCCCGACTGGGAAAACTTTTTTAATTTTTTTGGCTCATTCCATCTTTATTGTTCATGATTTTTATAACTTTTCAATTGGAAATTTCTCAAATACAAGGACATTTTTCCCTCAACATTTGCTTTTTAACGTCAGTAATGTACACCTCTCAAAATGGAGTTTATGTTATGTTTATGTATGTATTTATGTGAGTTGTTTTATGCATACTTTTTATTTGATTTTTTACATCTATCACATTCTTAAAACAATCTTTTTGCATAGACAGACTGTAGAATGTAAATTACTGTCCATAAATTATCAGGCCTACTCTAACAATGTACAATCAACACGTGTTTCACTTATTTCGTAGTTAGGCCTACTGACGCGGTATCTAATATGTCTAAAACTGATTTTTTTATGTATTTCTTACTGGGCCTAATTTTTTTACCAGGCCCTAAAACCAAACGGGCTCGGTGAGTGTGGTGAAATTTGCCGTGGATTGCCACACAAAATCGCCTTTGGGCCTACGACAGAGATTCTTTGAATCTCAGGTTCCTTTTCCTAATCAACTCTTATCTATTCAGCTGTTACATTGCATTCTGCATGACTGTGCTTCAATTACTATTTTAAGTTGGTAGTTAATGTAGGGCGTACATTCACAACAAAAGGCCAATTATGTTAATGGGTGGCTAGTCAATGAAAATGAATCATAACACCCCAGGGACTTTTACTTTTTAAAATCAATTTTAACTGAAAAGGATGGATAATATTCGCCCGTCGAGTATTATTTAGTATTTCTAGGCCTAGGCCAACTTTCGATTTATATATCCGAATCTGAAAGATATATCCAGCAGCATAACGTGAACACATCCGAACCCCGTGCTGTCATAGGGAAAGGCAGCCAAACCCACTTTTTTAATTTGGCTCCCCCCCCCCCCCCCCCCCCCACGAGTTCTCTGCCATTGGTCAATCGCGCCGCGGTTTCGAAGTGACGTCACGCAGCGTTGCCAAACCTTCACTGACGCTCCTGGTTATCACAATTATAGCTTGACTTTGGACGTAAAAATATCAAAATCCAGTATGGTAACATGTATTTTACAAATACTTTTCTTTTTCAGTGTTTAATTACCTGCAAATTGATACATAATTTAGTCATATTTCACTTGCGGTTCGTGTACTGTAGTACCTTTTTGGTCGGAAAGTGTAGAGTTTTGCAGGCTTGCAATGTTAAAGGATAGGTAGGGATTTACTTGATTTTTATTTCGAAAAATCTCCGAAAGTAAGCTGGTAACCCCCATTTTGCTTGTTGTATTATTAAAAAGCACACTATTAAGAGTATATATTATGAATTTCAGCCAAATTTCACTACAAGCATGTTTCAATGGATCGACTTTAATTGATTAATAACGATAAACACAGTGTTTATGTTAAAGTAGAGTAGATGCAAAACAATAGCATGTCCTACTATAGAGTAAGAACTCATATAGAATAAAGAAAAGTTGGATATAAAGCAATAATTGATGTGATATTGTGATAAGAATTGCTGATGGCACAGAAAACAGCAATGATGGTGATGATAAACTAGCTGGCGTAATGAGAACATAGCCTAGCCTAGTCGGAAGCTAGCTGGGTGCCTAGCCTAGCCTAGCCTAGCATAGCCGAAAGTTAGCTGCTAACGCTGATGAAAGATCATAGGCCTAGCCAGATATCTGACTGGGCTCCGGCTAGGTTGGGCCTGGCTAGGCTAGAATGTGTCCAGCTACGTTTTTTGAGCTGCTGGCGAGCTAGCTTTCGGCTTATAGCCAGCCTCAAGAGAAGGAAAATATAAAATAAGGACATTGTATTGTTTGTACAATGAGTTATCGTCCAAACCCCGTCGGTGTGTGCACTTTACTTGGTCTTCAAGGGAAGTCAGCGTGCATGCGCAACAGTTGTTTGTAAAACTACAGACTGACACACATTTAAAGAACATGGCACGCAGCAATCACAGTAGTGTGCATGATTTGTTTAAATTTAATAAGGAATCAAACGTTTCCTTTTTAACCCGAGAGTAGTCGCGTGTGGTCTTTTAGACCGTCTTTTTTTTCAACAGTTGGTATTTGCACAGCGCGCATGCGTGGCTTGTCTAGTTCTGCCTACCTTCCCAAAATAGATTTGTGAAGCCAGTGTGCAATAGGCCTACGCGATTCAGTGTTCTGCAGAACTTCATCTAAGATCAGAGGTCCTGTTCGGTTGCTCGGTCTTTTCGACCCGCTGCGCGGACTACTAAGGGAGGCAAAAATATGCATACTCAATCACTATTATGAGACATGTATTTTGTTATTGTAGGTTGATTATTCTCCAACATACAGTGTTGGCATAATATTACTGTCTTGGTTTACTAATAATTCGAACTACAGGGTGTTTTAAAACATATTTTTTTACCTTTTGTAGGTTTGCAACATTCTGTGTTTGATTGATTATTGATTGATTATTATTGATTATTTATTGATAATTGATTAATATAACCATGTATGCTGTTACATAAATGATAAATTACCTTATATTCGTAATCAAAACGTCATCCTAACGTTATTGGCCCATAATAAATAATGCGGTCTAAAGGACCGCGCGCGACTACTACCCTAACGTACAAACAGGGGGGCGACTACTCTCGGGTTAAAATTATCCTGGATTTGTATGCTATAGCCCTAGTGCTATTTTGAGTACCCATGACGCAGGTAAGCGTTGAAGAGACTTTTCTCCGGGGTAAAGTTCATCCTTAGTCCCCAGCGTGCCCGTCTATCTGCGAGAAATTTGGAGGACGTAATTTGTTACTGAGGACCAATAGCTAAGGACCTTGAGAAACAGCATCCTCAGCGTTCTTATTTTGTTATTAAAAATCTGCAATTTCAGTAGGCCTATGTAAATTAAAAATAAAGGCATCATTTCATCATGAAAATATCATTTAAATCACGTAGGCCTACTATTTTTTCACATCAAATTATATCATATTTTTTATTATTCCCCCCCGGGAACAATTCTTAGTTATCCGCTGATTCACCTAACTCAATAGGCCTAACGTAAGTTTTTGCGCCAGGTGCTTGAGAAACGAAGCCTTTCATTGGATAGTTGACCAGCTGATCTATAAGCTGGCTAAGTGTTTGGAAAAAACATAGCCAAAAGGTAAGCAAAGAGCTAGCTATAGCTGCTTTGTTTTGTACTAAAAACAGAGCCAGCACGAACCTATCCAGCCGCCCGAAAAAAAAACGTAGCTGAACACTTTCCCAGCCTAGCCTAGTCAGATCCCTGTCTGTTCACAAATAGTAGCCGGTCGAAGCTAGCTAGAAAAACATAGCTAGCCATAAGTTAGCTAGCCAGCAGCTCGATAGGACGTAGCTAGCCGAAATGTAGCTAGCCAGCCGTCCGGAAAAACGTACCGTAGCCTAGCTGGACACATTCTAGCCTAGCTAGTGATGTAAATTTTCATGAAAAGTCAAATTTGTGAAAACTTTGCTGAAAACTTTGCTGAAAACTTTTCAAGCTGTGAAAAGTTCATGTTTTAGTCGCTTATCACCGTCGTTTCAACTTAAAATTTTGACAGCATGATTGGTAGGCCATAATGGCCTACCATAAGTCATAGATTATAATTTTGTAAGGCCCTTTACCTCTAAATCAGGAGAAAATACCATCATAGCATAGTTGTTAGGACGAGGAGAATTAATTGCAGGACATTTCATTGATGTATTACAAAATTTCTATGTTGACTGTTGATAATTGCTTTAGTTTGAACTTTTTATTATGAAATAGAGTCGGCCCTATAAGCCTACAAAAGTAGCCAATGCCTACTTTAAAAAAAATGCATAGGCCTACACTACAATGTCTCATTTTATGTAGCCTAACAGTATACAAATCCATTTACTAACTAGGAAGCTTCGCAAACGCTTTTTCAGGCGCGTTGTTGGATGAGCGTAATTTTTTAAAAACAAAAAAAAAGCGTAAAATTGTGATTTTCATGAGAAATAATTTTTCGATTACGCTCAAATTTCACACGAATATATAAATTTATAAAATTAAGGTTCTGTGAAAAAATCATAACAATCGAATAAAGCATGTTGGTGTTACAAGTCAAAGAAATTTAAAAAAATCGAAAAAATTCGTAAAATCCGATTATCACGAGAAATAATTCTTTGATTCCGCTCAAATTCCACACGAATATATAAATTCAAAAAAATTAAGGTTCTGTAAAAAAATCATTATAATCGGATAAAGCATGTAGGTGTTATAAGTAGAGAAGAATTTTAAAAAAAAAAAAAATCGTAAGTTGCGATTTTCATGAAACATAATTTTTCGATCACGCTCAAATTTCACACGAATATATCAATTCATAAAAATCGAAAAAAAATCGTAAAATTGCGATTTTTATGAGAAATAATTTTTCGATTGCGCTCAAAAAGGTGGCAGGTCTAAGTTCAAAGATTTCGAAGGCCTCCATAAAATTTCATTGCAATTGGAGTAACGGTTTAGCCGGAATCGTGTTAACAGACACACAAAAATAATAATAATAATAAAAATAAATAAAAAATAAATAAATAAAAAAAAACATTTCGGATTTTTTTCTCCAGTGTGGTGAAATGGAATCTTCGCTTCGCTCATCCAATTAGTTATTATTAATTAATCAGTACATAGTTTTATTTCATAATACATTTCAAAACTCGAAATTTAGTGTCTTATAAGTGGCAATATTTCAGGGACATTACTTTGGCTTTAAAGCAATTCCGAATCGTATTCCAAGACCTGTAGATCTGTAGCAACTAGGTACATTATTACCAACTTTTTAACAACTTTTCAAAAATTTGAAACTTTTCACAAGCTTGGTGAAAAGTTTGCATGAAAGTGAAAACTTTTCAAACTTTTCATTGCAAACTTTTTGCTTTACATCACATAACTGCCTAGCCCAGTCAGATCCCTGATTTTTTTTATTATGTTCTTGCAAGGTTATTTGCAGTGAGTACAACATCTCAGCACAGTAGGCCTAGGCGCGTTACACCTCGCTACTTATCAGCCTATATTTAATTATAATATAATGGTAAAGAAGCCAACAAGTATAAAAAAGAAGGTAGGGTAAGGTATGCAGTTCTCGACCATCACCAGTTCTCGAACCCTTACGCGCACGCCCAAAACATTTTATCTTAT
>JAMZAV010010482.1:0-30675 GCA_024449915.1 Sweltsa coloradensis
TGATCATCATCTTTTACGCAATAAATAATTGCGTGGTAACAGGTTTTATTAGATTTGTAATCCTATATTTTCGTATCAGATAATTCGTCTGCACTACAACAATAATTAAAAACTTGTGTTAAATCTCGGGTTGGAAGGTTTAAAACATAAATAACGAAAAAATCACGCACGGATTTCTTTACTTGTTATAATTTATATATACACTATAACTATCCCAAAAGTGTATCACAGTAACACTTGTGAGTAGGCCCGATGCATCATATTACGGCTAATATAAGTAATTAACTACAATAAGCCCATAAAACTATCTACCTACATAATTCCTGAACAGTATGTACATAGTAACAAAGAGCAAGAAAGTTTTTAGTTCGGACAATGAATAGTATTTGGAAATTAGTTTACGATTGCGGGATTTTATCACGCGCCGAGCAGTAGCCGGCTCGGGGAGATGATCGGGATTACGTCATGCGCGGACTGGACGCAAACGCGTTCACCGGAATGCCAGACCTGGGTAAGGAAGAATATCATTGGATCATGGGTTGTAGCCATCTACTTGCCTCGTTCCGTAGCCGTTGATCCTGCACATCGCAGGTGCGTGTGGACCCTAGTGGCGGATTAGCCTCCTGACCATCTTGGCGTCCTGGGTGGACCTCGGCATGGATACGAAAGTAATGCGTACTTACTCAGCTCTCGTAGAAGGATAAGCAAGCTTATGAATTGGTGTTGTAAGCACGTGAACAAAAATAGCGTTGGTTAGAAGCCTACCACGGTCCCCGACCACGTGGTTCCTGTTTCCCTGAATTCCGTGAAAATCGTCGTTGGAGGAGGAGGAGGCCGTTGACTGTGTATTTAGGTGCATGTAAAATTACCACTCCCGGTTGTTAACTTAGGTACTTAGAGAAATTCCATTGGCTTTGCTTGGTCGTCAACTGCCTGGTGGTGTCGGTTGTTTGCATCTACCACATAGCTGGTGGGTCACCAAAAATCCCGAAACACTGGTTGAAATATGAAACATGTATATAAAAATGCTTTATCCTCGCCTATGACCCCGCTCCCTAGCGTATCGAGAGACGTGTGAGGTCAAGGCGTCTCGTGGTTCGCGTTCTTGGTTCTTGACTTCGCACACGAAGGGCACTCTTCAGTGGAACAGCTTGATCGGTTCCTCGTCCTTGCCCTAGTAGTGGGAGAGTTGCAAGCGTTCATCCCTGGCCTGGCGTGCCCCGTGTATCTCTTGTTGCTAGCACTTTATGTATTGTGTAGTGCTGGTCATCACTCGTTGGAACGCCGATGCGGGCTTCCCATTGGTCGCTGCGTAAAACAGGCGAGCTCGACTCAACAACTTGGCCGGCCAAAAACCACATTCAAATGAAGCGAAACTGCCTTCCCTGTACTTTGGAAACACTGAAAAATCTACCCCGTGGGTACAACAAATATCACCGTTGCCCTATTACCTAGGCCCTGAACACAAGCCTTGGTTCACTGCATAGCATTAGCCATGATCACTATATCTTCACGTTGAAGGGTGCACTTAATTTGCATACTTTATGTAAATTATTAGACATTTATTAAAAACCAATTACACATTTAAATTAATAGGAAAAAAGAGGTTATAGAGCTGCACCGCCACAGCTTCAATCTGATGAAGACAAGAATGCTAATAGTAGGAGACTAAAATTTGATCCGTCAAATCAAAACGAGGGATACGGGAAATTTGTAATGTAAAACAGTATTTTCAAAAAGAACTCAGCACCGAGTGTGTGAACAGCACCAAAGAAACCAAGCACTTAGAACTAAAAGGTTAAACAAGATAGGTAAAACCGTGACAATAATTGGATTAAAAATAACCAAAAAAACACAATGCGTACTAATAGATAAATATTTCAGAATCACCAGTGCTAACTATATCGCGCACAAATCAATATTAGAGAAATAGGATTTAGCATGCTGGCTGCCATGAACTTGGGAGGCCCCAGTCCGTCACTGACCCAATCATATGGCAGCCCCCGTGATAAACTTCATTTCTCCGCAATGCTTTGCGCGTGATATAGAAGGAGGTGGTGATTAAGAAACTAGTGGTATTGCTTGAATTACAATATCGGATGCATTAAGTTTACCATAACATTGACTTCCGTTGCTTGCCTCGAACTTGTGACACAGTTTGTGACACCTAGAAAATTAATATACTGGTTCCAGGTATCACTCATATTGTTGCACGTAGTTTGCCAGAATTACTCACAGCATACTGCCCCAATCTGACTCTACTATGCTGTGCACCCATTTGAATTGGTTCCGATTTCGCGGGAAATGTTGAGTTGGCACACCTGTCTCCCTACGTGTACGGTAGGCGGTGAGCAGCGCTCGGAAGTACATCTGAGTACGGCGGTGGAATTGACGGCGGCTGATTGACAGCTGTTCTGATCGAAAGTGAAGTTCTTTCCAGACAGTTTCTCGACGAATACAGTCGTCTTTCTACGCCTCGTGTGGTTATGGGGGAGTTTTAGCACGTCTAGTCCTCTGTTGGGGTAAGTTTCTAATCTGAATATAGCTTAGCAATCCTAACATTGCTAGGACATGAATTTGAATTGTCTCGCTCCATGGACGGTTCGTAATGGTGTGGGATATTTATTTGATTTGTTTAGGTCAAAGTCAGGACCAGAACTTACACGGTAGTAGGATTCACCTTCGTTCCGGGCCATGTCGGATATATTAGGGGAGGACGCACGGCGGCTTCGCCCACGATTCTAGTTTACTAACACCAGCTCGGGTTAGAAGAAAAGAATCAAGATTTCGTGACATGCCCCTGGATTTGAAGGATGGAAGCTGTGGATTTCACACCTACTCGTGGTATTTGTGTCCCTGGGTGTTTAAGCCCACATCACTATTTTTTACTTTTCTCTGTAACGTAACGACTCACCACCATGCCTTTTCAATATTTTATATGCATATTGAACCAAAACGTGCTTGCCCTTAGATAGAAAACCCCCACTAGACTGTAGAAAACCTTGAATAAATGTCCCCACGTTTGAGGTGTAAGAACAAACCCTGCACTCCTAGCTAGCTCTGCTACAAAGAAACTTACGTGTGAAGGAAACGACCCCAGCAAAACATGTATATGCAGATCAGGTAATAGGAACAAGATGGCATGCAACCCTGTCTTGAGTTCCACCCGCACGGGATGAGAACGCGAGACTTTACCTAGCGCGCTGGCGCTGAGCCATCTACCTGCCAGCGATGCTGTGACGTCCTGGGTACAGCTGGACTGTTCCTCACGTACTTAGCCTAGCATGGAATCCCTGACCAGTTAGTCACGGACAATGGACCCGCCTTCCGGTCCAGTGAATTCAAGGAGTTTTGTCAGGCTAATGGCATTAGACATACGATAAGTGCCCCGTATAAGCCTGCAACTAATGGCCAAGCAGAGAGACCTGTCCAGACTGTCAAGAATCTCTTGAAGAAGCTTTCGCCTACCAGCTGGAAGCGTGAAATTGCTGGAATACTCCTCATGCTGCACACTACTCCCAGTACAACCACAGGTCGAGCTCCGTGTGAGATGTTGATAGGTCGCAGAATTCATTCGTTAATTGATCGACTTCACCCGACCTCAGCTCCTCGATCTCCCGAGCGTCCCAGCACCGCAAAGGTCGTTCATGTGGGTCAGCGAGTGTACTATAGATCGTATAGACCTGGAGAGCGATGGTTACCTGGAGTTGTACTTTCCATCGAAGGCCCAAGGAACTTACGAGTTGTTGGAGAAAACGGTGAGGTTGAGTCTAGACTCGACATATTATCCAGGTGGTCACACGTCTTACCGGCTCTGGCGAGGTCTTGCCTACGGTTAGGTCTACTGAGTCGAATCCTTTCGCGGCATCTGCCCTTGCGGAGAAAGTTCCTGTGCCACCACCCGAGCCAGATGCTGAGACGCTGCCAAATCTGCCTAGTCCTACTGGTCGCAGAGTTCCGCGGTCTGCAGTTTTCTGCTCACCGCCGGTCCCAAGATTCGGAAGCAGGTTGTGCGCAATGAAGTTCTATCCGGGACCGAAACAAACCATCTTATCTAAAGGACTATGTTCTCGTTAACTTTTGCATTGTTGTTTAAACTGTGTTTAATCTGTTTCATTTGTGTTCATATTATTTTGAAAGTACTAGCCCAGCAAACACAGTGGTTGCGGGCACGTTCTGGGCACGCGCTGTTTGTGCTGGCGGAGTGCCGGCTAACGGGCACATAACTATGTCTCCCTTTTGGGCGCGTTACTGGCTAGGTACTGCTGTCAATGTACACCCTTTCATATTTATCGGTGTCTGCACCGTGTCGGGCAGATACACTGAATTGGCTAATGGATGCATGCTTTATACTGATGGGCATTTACTGGGCATACATATTTAACGGTGTCTTCCTTGTGTCGGGCAGGTACATAGAATTTGCAGATTAATGCCTGCTTTTTGTGCTGGGCATTTACTGGGCAGGAATATTTAGGGAATTAATAATTGGAAGCGTTACTTGCACTTAACAGCGTTGGGGAGTCACGCTTTAACGCATGCTTCTCCCCAGAGATCGCGCTCCGAATCGTCTCGGTATGTGGTCACGTGGTCTGTGACTCTCGTAACAAGGATCACTAGCCAGCCAAGTCACTGGCTAAGCGAGACAGGAGATATGAGAGGGTGCGATAATATTTCTTTCGTCGCATAGACCAAGAGCTGTGGGCGGCGATCTCCGAGAGCTAACTACAAAGCGGTAGGTCATGGTCATTTAAACATTGAATTACAAAACTGCAAGGAATTCACTTTGTACGCTATCAGATAAAAGAGGTCAATTGTCCAAACAAGAGCGGAGCGGGCTAAAAAAAAATCGTAATTTTTTCCTTATCATATTGAGGCCAACCCGGAAAACGAAATCAGTAGTTTTTAGATTTTACCGTCAAAAACTGCAAAAAAAAAAGGATCATATTTCTCAAATGAATTACGAATTGACATGTAACTTTGGGAAAGGTGGATTCAAACCTGATATTTTAAAGCACAATATAGAACCCATCTAACCGGTATATATAATCAAAAACGGTACTTTTTAGCTTTTGTTGGGAAAACGGCAGTGCTGCAGGCTTTAGAACATGATGGGCTCCGTCCGTTCAAGGCGATTTTTTTATCCTTTCTTTAAAACGCCTACAAACACGTTGAAAATGTATATATTTATATTTTATACAATGTACGAATATTTACAAATTAAGTCAACCGTCCATCGTCATCTAGAAAAGGCACAAGAAATACAACGAAGAATCGAGAAACAAAACAGAACATAATGATTTTGTGCCACTTTATATTTTAGGTCATTGTTGTGTAACATAAAAAGACGCCGTATAGCAAGAATAGAGCACGGCAAACGCCTAGTGGCCGGCGCTGCAGCTCATCGTAAGAGGGCACCTATACAATCTCTCAGTTGTCCGTCAGTGGCGTAACGTTGACATATCAGGGTCCCGTGAATCAGAAAGGGTAAATGAGAAATACCTTTTATCACAGAACGGCAACAGAAAGCAACCTCCCGAACCACTTAAATAAAATTAATCTTTAGCAATGAGGGGGACTATTCTTATAAATATAGATACAATGCAAATTGTAATTATGCCTTTGGTCAGTTAATAATTTTGGGCCCCTGGCAGCGCGGGGCCCCGTTCGGCTGCGCCGTTCGCACATGCCAGGCGCTGGCACTGGAAAACGGTTTATATAAGGAATAATAGGCCTATTTAAAATAGAATAGGTACCAATTTTCGGATAACGCTGCAAGAGGTAGCAATTATTATTAATTCAATATTCGAAGACCAATGCAATGTTCTTTTGATTCTCAAAGGGATACATTTATTCTTTCGACGATGACGTATGAAACTAGGGAGCTTCAACCGGTTAGGTCATATTGTGGTGCCTGTGATGTTGTAAGTTGACGAGATGAGTTAAGAGTCTACCGGAGTTTGGCCTGTAAGCCTAAGTTGGTGATAATGGGAGCTTGAAAGAGGCACTGGAGGTGGGATTTCGCAAATGCCACTCAGAATATTCGAAAAATAGCCGTCCAATAGACGGCCGCAGTTGCAATGTACGTCTGTGGCTGCACGATGTACTGCAGAAGCTCCGATACGGTGCGGCGCCGTGAGTCCGGTCTACGGTCCGCGAGGCGCGAAGCACTATTATTTCACATCGTTCGCAGTCTCGCTCCGTGGATGAGTTATAACAGAGGGTGCTAGATCTAGGGTGATTGAGTAAAATTTTATGATCAGGAAATTCCAAATTGGTTATTAATGTATGTGATGAATGAAAAAAGTGTATAAATCTTACCGACTGAAAACTGTGGAATCGAAACACGCCCGTAAGAAGTATATGTATATTCGAAACGCTGATTTAAGACCACAAGACATACTTGAGGCATGATTGGTACATATTTTAATCTACTTATTATTACAAATTTATTATGCGTGCGTACGTGTAACGTGCCGTTTATTGCGCTATAGCTACGTACATAAGTATACCATAATATTAATATGGTTATGAATACATTTAATCAGGATGATATTTTAGCTAGCTGTGCAAAGCCACCTCCTAATGCAACCATGCACTGATCCATTGATCTGGTATATAAGAATGGGAATTTGAAATAGCTTCTGAAGTAAGCGCTGTTTTTTATTATTCATTTGACATATGAATATTCAATACGATTGAAACTCGTCACATTTTCTACTATCAAGTCCGTATCCATAAAAGTACAGTATGTATAGTGTACAACAATAGTACCTATCATTGAGTTTATGCTTCCGATTTTTTTTGACTGCATTGACGGAAAGATGAAAAAAGTCAACTATTCTCCGGCCTTTGATTATGACATTTTGTTCTGTAGGTGGCGGCCTAATAAGAAATATAAATATTTATTATTCGTACAAAACTATTTCCATGATATACCTATACATTAGCGGAAAACGACGGCAAGGCAATATGTTAATTAATAAAGTTGAAATATAATTGTGAAAGGAGAAGGAACACCAATGTGTGTTGAAATAATGAAACGCTAATGAATTCTTTCGAAGTATATTTTTATGTTTGCTTACTTGCGATATTATATTATTATTTCTCGGGACATTTGAAATAACCGTTCACATATTTTCTCTATTCAAGAATGCATAAATAAATTTTAAAGCAACACCATTTCTCGCTAAGTCAAATACGTAACGAAGTACATCATTGATACAGAATGAACATTGCTGCCATCCTTTGTTGTGTCAATATTATTATTACTTGCCTTTTATAATCACATATTTACAAAAAATTATGATATTTTGATCAGTTTATAAACCATTGTGTAAATGTTGAAGTACAACTCAATTCGGTTTTCGATTTCGATTCCCGGGTGTGATCGTTTTGCTATAATGAGCAATGAGTGCATGAGAGCTCGAACCAAGTCCATTTGGATTATAGAAAACACTGTATAATTATTACTACATGGAATCAACGCTCTGGCATTATTCCCTTCGGCCTTGCATTGACGTACTAGAACATCTCGGAAGGTCGGTAGAAGTGCGTAAAGGTTGTATATAAAAATACATACTTATTAAAGTGTTGAATGACTCATCGCCGGGCATTGGCAATGTGTTCTGTTATTGGATCACTCGAGGCGGCAGGCGGCAAATGCATAAGACACGAAAACACGTCTCTCTGTTTGTTGTGGCCGTTTGGAACAAATTTTCCAGACCACAAATATTTCGACATGTCTCCAGCATGTCTGACATGGCATTTGTCGAACCCTGCATGGCTTGCTTTGACCGAATAACCGTTAGGGTTAGAGGTAGCTCATGCATAACGCGTGAGACTGATTTGGAAGGAAACGGTTGAATCCGTCACCAGCAATCCTAGCTGAAAAGTTTCATCCGGGAATTATTGAGCCCTTAGGCGAATGCCGGGATGCAAGCCTATTTTAGTTTTTATTTCTAGTGCAGTGCGTACAATGTTTTCACTCATATTCAATTAACAAATTGTGTAATTAGCAAAATATATACTAATTATGTACGTCGTCTCTAATGCTTAGTTGGTTGGAATCCGCCCGGAGAGAAAAAAATCATGAGATCTATAATATACCCGTGGAGCCAATTTTAATTTCTGTTTCGTGATAACCCACCAATGCACTTCTCCGCTCACCTCGAGGTTTACTTGATCTCCTGTAGGTTCGAACGTGATCTAATTAAGTGTAGGTTACGTTCACAGATCTTACAGCAGTACAGCTACCTTCCCGCCTGCTGCAGAATTGTACCAAAGTTCACTCATTTTAGGGTTAAACAAAATTATACGAACATGTCAATCGTGTGGATGTGTGCGTGTGTCAATACAATGGATCTACTGAAACACGCGCCATCGAAATAATGGATGTTCCTGTAGAATCGAACACAAAATAATTCCAAATCTGAGCCCTACACATATTTTTTATATGCACATTACAACAAACTACAATCACTGCGTGAAATGGTCCCCATATCTCGAGCGGAAAATTTATTAGGAATGTTTTATTTTATTAAATCCACACAAATTTTTAAGTTCCATTAAAAAAAGTAAATACAGCCTAATACAAAAATACTAATAGTAGACCGTATAATACATTACCGTTAGACTACGTTTTAGCATTGTTTTCCAACGAAAATAATATCGACTCTAATACATTATATTAGCGAATATATAATTCAAAAAGTGACTACACCGGGATTGAACCGGGACCTTAGCTGTCCGGGCTATGCTCTTACCAACTGAGCTATGCAGCCACCAATTAAAAACTGTCTTAATTCTTGGTCTATTTTGTACATTACATGTACGGACAGCTAAGGTCCCGGGTTCAAACCCTGGTGTAGTCACTTTTTAAATTTTTGTCCAAAGTACTAACATAACAAGAGTCATAGTCGCTTACTTACAAAGCCAAGGTTAAACATCGTATATCCCAACTCTAGGGTTACAGAGACGGTTTGTATTCTCTACTTTTTTTCAGTGCTGCTCTACACACGTTATTAACAATGTACAAAACAGACCAAGAATTAGACAGATTTAAATTGGTGGCTGCATAGCTCAGTTGGTAAGACAAGCCCGGACAGCTAAGGTCCCGGCCCGGGTTCAAACCCCGGTGTAGTCACTTTTTAATTTCTGTCTAAAGTACTAACATAACAGCGTCATAGTCGCCTACTATAAAGCCAAGGTTAAACATACATATAAAACCATCGACCCAAGTCAAATATTATTACACACACAACACGAAATGTCTTACAATTACCGTATTCTATAATAAACACGCATGTGACCAATTGTTTTTTCAACATTAACCCTACACACCTGTAACACCACACACTTCTTATGGCTTATTTTTCATGGGAGAACACACACTTTCTAAGTATGATAAGTAGCACAGAGTCACGAAAAATAATTGAGTGAAAATAAACCAGATTTGCCTATATCTCGATGTGACAGAATTGCGTCGGTTACAAGGTCACTGCATGTTACGAAACGAAATGAACATCTAGCCTAGCTGGTGTCCGCTTCACGCTTGACACTGGTAATTTACGACTCGGTGGCTGTCATCGGCCTGTAACAGTTGTGCAATGTTGCACAAAAATAATAGCGGTATGCGATTGATGCGTAATTATATTTGATAAATCTTCAAATATAATTTGTATAATAGGCAGATAACTTATCCAGATAAAATGAGGAAACACGATTTTAATTTCGTTTATATTTTTGGAACACAGATTGATTTTTTAAATTCTTTTCGGATAACTCGTTAATTCATGTTTCCTTCCAGAAGAGTTAGAGTTAGAGAGAGTTAGAGAACAGTTAAAATATTTACTTTTCATAACATCGTGGGTGCAAGTGAACCAAAGGCGAATTCACATCAGAGCGCTTTGCTTTTGCAATGTCCAGATATTATTTATAGTTGGCGACTATGACGCTGTTATGATGCTAGTCTTATCATAGACACAAATTAAAAAAAGGTGCCTCCACCGGGGATTGACCCCCGAACCTCTGCTGTCTGGGCAGATGCTCTCACCCCTTTTTATTATTAATTTTCCTAACTTAAAATAAAAATGGTCCCGTGCCGTGGTTCAATCCCAGGTGGTAGCACTGTTTTAATACTATTATAAGATATACAATGTTTATTGAAATTGCCAAATAAAGTCGAATAAAAAACTGTATTCCGATAATGTTTATTATCATCCTGGAAAGTGATTTTCACCGTGTTTCAACCAATTTTTTTCTCCTATTAGAGATGTTTATGTTCGTACCCAAACAAATGGACTTGTTGCCATGAACCCTCCTCCCTCCCCCCCCCTTCCAACTCAACTTCATATTAGTACATCACACGCTCAATGGGCGATACACTAAAAATTATCTTACTTCAATTCACGTGCAGTTAACTTGAAAGACTCAGAAATGCATAAATGTAATAACGCGCCGTGGCTGGATGTATTAATAATTGTTTCATTCTGTTGTGAAATAATAAACTAAATTGTCCCGACTGGGGATCGAACCCAAAACATACTGGTCCCTGTAGGCCTACATATAATAAATTGATATTTGGGATGCTCCGGTATCGAACAATTGACTGTAAGAGTGCAATAAACATTGACGCCAAGCATAGCAATTCATAGCGCAGATATATGCATAATGATTCAAATGGTGTCCTGCAGTAGTTCACGAGCAAAGTCATGTAGCCAATCAGAACAAGTTATTAACAAAATTACATGACCTGTCACTCAAAGTGGTGAAAAAGCTTCGTATCGCTAGGTTGCGCCACTTGCTGGAGTCAAAAAAGCCTAAAATAGCGCCGAAACATGCATTCGTACTTCCATTGTACAGCGGACACCCCTTGTTCAAAAATTCTCAGATTTTTAGGAATGCTAGTTGAAGGTGTATATTTACACGTGTGTTGAGTACTTTTTCCAAAATGTACTTGGTTACGCCTAAAAAAATTCGCGAAAAAAGGGTAAATGTTAAAATATTCCCCAAAAGTTAACAAATTTTATTTAAAAAACAAGGACAATTTTGGAAAAAGTACCCAACACACGTTCATTGGACGTCTTTACTGAGTAGAATTAAAAAAAAAAATAGTCCGATATCTCAATCGTATCGTTAGTTACGAAGGAAGTACGGAACCACTGCAACACACCGAAATAATACAGGGTACAGTAGAGCCTTAATGGTGTGTTTGATGATTATATTGTTTTCTAATGGCGTTTTCCACTGACCGCACTCAGGTCGCACTATTGCGCCCTAGAGCGCACTGGATTGCTACTTGTCTTTTCATTTGTTCAGTTTTGTAATGTTATTCAAGTGGAGGTTGACAACAATGGACATATCTGCACTCGCGAGTGCATGCCAATGGAAAACGCCAAAGTGTATACAAAAGAAAAGAAAATGATGGTGATGATATTATAGTAATAGTAAAACAAAAGTTATTTATTTAAATGGAAATAAATAAACTAAAGAAATGTGTATGATGTGAATTAATTTACTTGTCTTTTCATTTGTTTTGAATTTGTAATGTTATTCAAGTGGAGGTTGACAACAATGACATATCTGCACTCGCCGAGTGCATGCCAATGGAAAACGCCAAAGTGTATACAAAAGAAAAGAAAATGATGGTGATGATATTATAGTAATAGTAAAACAAAAGTTATTTATTTAAATGGAAATAAATAAACTAAAGAAATGTGTATGATGTGAATTATTTTTTTTTATATATAAATTACTTACGATGAGAAATTTAGAAAGTTTGCTGCCGTTATCATTATAATAATATGTTCTACATGTGATTGGGAGAGATCAAATGGGGTGCGCAAGACATCATATTATATGGTACATACTACTAGCAATTCTTTAATGATTGTAACAAACAATCCTGCTGTGACACCAAATTGTATGGTAAATCTAATAAAACATTGAAATATATCCTCTCTAAAGCCAATAAAATACGTTATGACCAAACCGGAAAACAGTAGAAGCTCTGTATCAATATTGTGCTTCCTAGAGTAAACAGCACTTATTATTATATTGACGTTTTCGATACTTTTTCAAAGACAAATTCTTCTAGCACGTAGTACAAAATTCCCGTCAAGGTGTTTAAAATTTCTGATATTTTGTTATGCCTTATCAAGATTTTGATGGAATTATTTATTTCTACATCCCCTAAACGGCTGATCAGTGTCACTTTCTAGGCTGAGGATGTGCTTTTATAAATCGCCGAGTTCAATATCATCCGCTGTTGAACTTCACTCACACTGACTTATGCAATAATTCTGTATTTATGCTGTTTTCCCATTCGCATGCAACAAGCGCTTTCACGTCCGGCTTGTAAGGCAGCCCAATCACAACTCACAAGACATAGATTCAAGCCCAAAAAATCTCGTATTCACAGGTTTGATTTACTTTTATCACAATCCACTGTAAAAATTGTATTTAGAGTATATCTACACAGCCACATAACTGATTTTCAGTGAAGACAATAAATTTAAAGCAGACCAAGCCAACTCTGAAGGCGCCGATAACTACTATATCGACGAAACATGTATATAAAAATGCTTCTATATCTCGCCTATGACCCCGCTCCCTAGGAGTATATCGAGAGACGTGTGAGGTCAAGGCGTTCTCGTGGTTTAGTCGGTTTTGGTTCTTGACTCGCACACGAAGGGCACTCTTCAGTGAACAGCTTGATCGGTTCCTCGTCCTTGCCCTAGTAGTGGGAGAGTTGCAAGCGTTCATCCCTGGCTGGCGTGCCCCGTGTATCTCTAGGTTGCTAGCACTTTAGGTATTGTGTAGGCTGGTCATCACTCGTTGGAACGCCGATGCGGGTCTTCCCATTGGTCGCCTGCGTTAAAAACAGGCGAGCTCGACCATCAAACAACTTGGCCGGCCAAAACCACATTCAAATGAAGCGAAACTGCCTTCCCCTGATACTTTGGAAAACACTGAAAAATCTACCCCGGGGTACAACAAATATCACCGGTGCCCCTACTTTACCTAGGCCCTGAACAAAAAGCTCGGTTCACTGCATAGCAGTTAGCCATGTCACTATATCTTTCACGTGAAGGGTGCACTTAATTGAATAACTTTAGTACATTATTAGAATTATTAAAAACAATTACACATTTAAATTAATAGGAAAAAAAGGTTATAGAGCTGCACCGCCACAGCTTCAATCTGATGAAGACAAGAATGCTAATAGTAGGCGACTAAAATGTGATCCCGTCAAATCAAAACGAGGGATACAGGAATTGTACGTTAAAAACAGTATTTC
Source organism: Sweltsa coloradensis (assembly GCA_024449915.1). Classification (NCBI taxonomy): domain Eukaryota; kingdom Metazoa; phylum Arthropoda; class Insecta; order Plecoptera; family Chloroperlidae; genus Sweltsa; species Sweltsa coloradensis. The sequence goes on from JAMZAV010010482.1 coordinate 13,298, forward strand.
AAAACAAGAATCAGCACCGAGTGTGTGAACAGCACCAAGAAACCAAGCACTTAGAACTAAAAGGACTTAAACAAGATAGGTAAACCGTGAAAATAATGGATTAAAAATCAACCAAAAAAAACAACACAATGTCGTACTATAGATAATATTTCAGGAATCAACAGTGCTAAACTATATTCGAGCACAAATCAATATAGCAGAAATAGGATTTAGCATGCTGGCTGCCATGAACTTGGGGGCGCAGTCCGTCAATGACCCAATCATATGGCAGCCCTCGTGATAAACTTCATTCTCCGCAACACTTGCTTTCGCGCGTGGATATAGAAGGGAGGTGGTGATTAAGAAAAACTAGTGGTATGCTTGAATTACAAATCGGAGCATTAAGATTTACCATAACATGACTTCCCGTTGCTTGCCTCGAAATTGTGACACAGTTTGTTGTGACACCTAGAAAATTAATATACTGAGTTCAGGTATCACTCTAAACTTGTTGCCACGTAGTTTGCCAGAATACTCACAGCATAATGCCCCAATCTGACTCTACTATGCTGTGCACCCATTTGAATTTGGTTCCGATTTGCGGGAAATGTTGATGTTGGCACACCGTTCCATACGTGTACGGTAGTCGGTGAGCCCTCCCCCCCCCCCCCCCCCCGCTCGGAAGTACATTGATGTACGGCGGTGGAATTGACGGCGGCTGATTGACAGCTGTTCTGATCGAAAGTGAAGTTCTTTCCAGGACAGTTTCTCGACGAATACAGTCGTCTTTCTACGCCTCGTGTGGTATAGGGGCGTTTAGCACGTCTAGTCCTCTGTTGGGGTAAGTTTCTAATTCATGAAAATAGCTTAGCCAATCCTAACATGGCTAGACATGAATGTTGAAATTGTCTCTCGCTCCATGGACGGTTCGTAATCGGTGTGGGATATTTATTGATTTAGTTTAGGTCAAAGTAAGGACCAGAACTTACACAGGGTACGTAGGATTCACCTTCGTTCCGGGCCATGTCGGATATATTAGGGGAGGACCGCACGGCGGCAATCGCACGATTCTAGTTTACTAAACACCAGCTCGGGTTAGAAGAAAAGAAATCCAGATTTCGTTGACATGCCTGGATTTGAAGATGAAAGCTGTGGATTTCACACCTACCGTGGTATTTGTGCCCTGGGTGTTTAAGCCCACATCACTATTTTGTATCTTTCTCTGTAACGTAACGACTCAACACCATGGCCTTTTCAATATTTTATATGCATATTAACCATTAAAACGTGCTTTGCCCTTAGATAAGAAAGACCCCCACTAGACTGCTAGAAAAACCTTGAATAAAAAGTCCCCACCGTTTGAGGAGTGTAAGAACAAAACCCTGCAATCTCTAGCTAGCTTCTGTACTACAAAAAACTTACGTGTGAAGAAACGACCCCAGCAAAACATGTATATGAAGATCAGTAATAGGAACAAGATGGCATGAACCCTGTCTTGAGTTCCACCCGCAGAGGATGAGAGGAACGCGGAGACTTTACCTAGCCCCGCGCTGGCGCTGAGCCATACTACCTGCCAGCGATGCGTGTGACGTCCTGGGTACAGTGGGAACTGGTTCCTCACGTACTTAGCCTAGAATTATGGAATCCCTGACCAGTTAGTCACGGACAATTGGACCCGCCTTCCGTGTCAGTGATGAATTCAAGGGTTTGTCAGGGATAATGGCATTAGACATACGATAAGTGCCCCGTATAAAGCCTGCCAACTAATGGCCAAGCAGGGAGACCTGTCAGAATGTCAAGAATCTCTTGAAGAAGCTTTCGCCTACCAGCTGGACGCGTGAAATTGCTGGGAATACTCCTCCCCCCCATGCTGGCACACTACTCCCAGTACAACCACAGGTCGAGCTTCCGTGTGAGATGTTGATAGGGCCAGAATTCATTCGTTTAATTCGATCGACTTCACCCGACCTCAGCTCCTCGATCTCCGAGCGTCCCAGCACTAGCAAGGTCGTTAAGATGGCGTCAGCGAGTGTACTAGAGATCGTATAGACCTGGAGAGCGATGGTTACCTGGAGTTGTACTTTCCATCGAAGCCAAGGAACTTACGAGTTGTTGGAGAAAACGGTTGAGGTTGAGTCTAGACTCGACATATTATCCAGGTGGTCCACACCGGGGTACTTACCGGCTCTGGCGAGGTCTTGACTACGGTTAGGGTCTTACTGAGGTCGAATCTTTCGGGCATCTGCCCTTGCGGAGAAAGTTCATTGTGCCACCACCCGAGCCATTATTTTGCTGAGACGCTGCCAAATCTGTAGTCCTTACTGTCGGCAGATGTTCGCGTCGTCTGCAGTTTTCTGCTCACCGCGGCGGTCCCAAGATTCGGAAGCAGGTTGTGGCGCAATGAAGTCTATCCGGGAGCCGAAACAAAACCATCTTATCTAAAGGACTAGTTCTCTCGTTACTTTGCATTGTGTTTAAACTGTGGTTTAATCTTGTTTCATTTGTGTTCTATTATTTTGAAGTACTAGCCAGCCAAAACACAGTGGTTGCGGGCACGTTCTTGGGCACGCGCGTTCGTGCTGGCTGATAGTGCCGGCTAACGGGCACATAACTTATGTCTCCCTTTTGGTGCGATCGTACTAGGCTATGGTAATGCTGTCAGATGTACACCCTTTCATATTACGTTGTCTGCACGTGTCGGCAGATACATCCTGATTGCTAATGGATGCATGCTTATACTGTGGGCATTTACTGGGCATACATATTTAACGGTGTCTTCTTGTGCGGGCAGGTACATAGAATTTGCAGATTAATGCCTGACCTTTTGTGCTGGGCATCCTGGGCAGGAATATTTAGGGAATTAATAATTGGAAGCGTTACTTGCACTTAACCCCCCCCAGCGTTGGGAGCTCACGCGTAACGCAGCTTATCCCAGAGATCGCGATCCGAATCGTTCGGTATGTGGTCACGTGGTCTGTGACTCTCGTACAAGGATACTAGCCAGCAGTCATGGCCAAGCGAGACAGGAGATATGAGAGGGGTTGCGTAATATTTTTTCGTCGCCACAGACCAAGAGCTGTGGGCGGCGATCTCCGGAGAGCTAAACTACAAAGCGGGCTAGGTCATGTAATTTAAACATTGGAATTACAAAACTGCAAGGAATACTTTGTACGCTATCAGATAAAAGAGGTTCAATTGTCCAAACAAGAGCGGAGAGGGCTAAAAAAATCGCATAATTTTTCCTTTATCAATTGAGGCCAACCCGGAAAACGAAATCAGTAGTTTTTAGGATTTTACCGTCAAAAAAACTGCAACAAAAAAAAGGATCATATTTCTCAAATGAATTAGAATTGACATGCGAAAACTTTGGGAAATGGTGGATTAAACCTGATATTTAAGCACAATATAGAACCCATCTAACCGGTATATATAATCAAAAACGGTACCTTTTTAGTTTTTGTTGGGAAAACGGCAGTGCTGCAGCTTTAGAACATGCTTGGGCTCCGTCCGGTTCAAGGCGATTTGTTTTTACCTTCTTTAAAACGCCTACAAACCATCGTTGAAAATGTATATATTGTATATTTTATACCAATGTACGAATATTTTACAAATTAAGTCAACCGTCCCATCGTCATCTAGAATATAGGCATAAGAAAATACAACGAAAAGAATCGAACACAAAACAGAACATAATGATTTTGTGCCACTTTATATTTTTAGGTCATTGTGTGTAACATAAAAAGACGCCGCTATAGCAAGAATAGAGAAACGGCCAAACAGCCTAGTGGACGGCGCGCTGCAGCTCATCGTAAGAGGGCACCTATACAATCTCTCAGTTGTCCGTCAGTGGCGTAACGTTGAATATCAGGGTTCAGCGTGAATCAGAAAGGGTAAATGAGAAAATACCTTTTAGCACAGATACGGCAACAGAAAGCACCCTCCGACCCACTTAAATAAAATTAATCTTTAGCATGAGGGGGGACTATTTTTATAAATATAGGATACAATGCAAATGTAATTATTGCCTTTGGTCAGTTAATAATTTTGGGCCCCTGGCAGCGCGGGGCCCCGTTCGGCTGCGCCGTCGCCACATGCCAGGCGCTGGCACTGGAAAAACGGTTATATAAGGAATAATAGGCCTATTTAAAACATAGAATAGGTACCAATTTTCGGATAAACGACTGCAAGAGGTAGCAATTATTATTAATTCAAATATTCGAAGGACCAATGCAATGTTCTTGTGATTCTCAAAGGGATTACATTTATTCTTTCGACGATGACGTAGAAACTAGGAGCTTCAAAACCGGTTAGGTCATATTGTGGTGCCTGTGATGTTGTAGTTTGACGAGATGAGTTAAAGAGTCTACCGGAGTTGGCCTGTAAGCCTAAGTTGGGATAATGGAGCTGAAAGAGGCACTGGAGGGGGATTAGAAAGGCCACTCAGAATATTCGAAAAATAGCCGTCCAATAGGCGCCAGCAGTTCACAATGATACGTCTGTCGGGGTGCACGATGTACTGCAGAAGCTCCGATTACGGTGCGGCGCCGTGATTCCGGTCTACGGTCAGCGAGGCGCGAAGAACTATTATTTAACATCGTTCGCAGTCTCGCTCCGTGGATGAGTTATAACAGAGGGTGCTAGATCTAGGGTGATTGCAGTAATTTTATGATCAGCGAAATCCAACTTGGTTATTAATGTAAGTGATGAATGAAAAAAAGTGTTATAAATCTTTAACCGACTGAAAACTGTGGCAATCGAAACACGCCGTAAGAAGTATATGTATATTCGAAACGCTGATTTAGACCACAAGACATATTGAGGCAGATTGGTACAATTTTAATCTACTTATTATTACAAATTTATTATGCGTGCGTACGTGTAACGTTGCGTTTATTGCGCTTATAGCTACGTACATAAAGTATACCATAATATTAATATGGTATGAATACAGTTAATCAGGATGATATTTAAGCTAGCTGTGGCAAAGCCACCTCCTACAGCAACCATGCACGGATCCATTGATCTGCGGATATAAGATTGGGGAATTTGAAATAGCTTCTGAAGTACAGCGCTGTTTTTTATAGTCAGTTTGACATATGATATTCAATACGAGTGAAAACTCGTCACATTTTCTACTAATGAGTCCGTATCCATAAAAAGTACAGTATGATAGTGTACAACAATAGAGGACCTTAATCATTTGAGTTTATGACTTCCGATTTTTTTGACTGCATGAACGGAAAGATGGAAAAAAGTCAAATATTCTCCGGCTTTTGATTATGACATTTGTTCTTGTAGGTGGCGGCCTAATAAGAAATATAAATATTTATATTCGTTACAAAACTATTTCCATGATATACCTAACATTAGCGGAAAGACGGCAAGGACATATGTTAATTAATAAAGGAAATATTAATTGTGAAAGGAGAAGGGAACACCAATGTGTGTTGAAGATAATGAAACGCTAATGAATTCTTTCTGAAAGATATTTTTATGTGTGCGTCACTTGGCGATATTATATTATTATTCTCGGGGAACATTGAAAATAAACCGTACATTCTTTTCTCTATTCAAAGAAATGCTAAATAAATTTGTAATAAGCAACCCATTTTCTCGCTAAGTCAAATACGTAAACGAAGTACATCATTGATACAGAATGAACATTGCTGCCATCCTTGGTTGTGTCAATATTATTATTACTTGCTTTTATAATCAAATATTACAAAAATTATGTATTTTGATCAGTTTATAAACCATTGTGTAAGTTGAAGTACAACTCAATTCGGTTTTCGATTTCGATTCCCGGTGTGATCGTGTTGCTATAATGAGCCAATGATGTGCATGAGAGACTCGAACCAAGCCATTGGATTATAGAAAACACTGTATTAATTATTAGTACATGGAATAACGCTCCTGCATTTATTCCCTTCGTGCCTTGCATTGACGCTACTAGACCATCCTCGGAAGGTCGGGAAGTGCGTTAAAGTGTTGTATCAAAATACATAATTATAAGTGTTGAATGACTAATCGCGGGCCATGGCAATGTGTTCTGTTATTGGAATCACTCGAGGCGCAGGGCGGCAAATGCAATAAGACACGAAAACACGTCTCTCTGTTTGTTGTGGCCGTTTGGCAAAAATTTCCAGACACCAAATATTTCGACATGTCTCCAGCATGTCTGACATGGCATTTGTCGAACCCCTGATGGGCTTGCTGTGACCGAATAAACGTTAGGTTAGAGGTTAGCCATGCATAAAACGCGTGAGATCGATTTTGCGGAAGGAACCGGTTGAATCCCGGCACCAGCAATCCTAGCTGAAAGTTTCATCCGGGAATTATTGAGCAATTAGGCGAATGCCGGATGCAAGCCTATTTTAGTTTTATTTCTAGTGCAGTGCGTACAATGTTTCACTCATATTCAATTAACAAATTGTGTAATTAGCCAAAATATATACTAATTATTGTACGTGTCTCTAATGCTTAGTTGGTGGATCCGCCCGGAAGGGGAAAAAATCATGAGATCTATAATATACCCCGTGGAGCCCAAATTTTTAAATTCTGTCGTGATAACCCACCAATGCCACTTTCTCCGACCTAACTCGAGTTTACTGATCTTCCTGTTAGGTCGAACGATGTCTAATAAAGTGTAGGTTACGTCACAGATCTTACAGCAGACAGCTACCTTCCCGCTGCGCAGAATTGTTACCAAAGTGCACTCATTAGGGTTAAACAAAAGTATACGAACATGTCAATAGTGTGGATATGTGCGTGTGTCAATACAATGGATCTACTTGAAACACGGCATGGGCGCACCATCGTTGTTAAATAATGATGTTCTCTGTAGAATCGAACACAAAAAATTCCAAATCTGAGCCCTACACATATTTTTTATATGCACATTACAACAACTACAATCACTGCGTGAAATGGTCCCCATATTCGAGCGGAAAATGTAGTAGGAAGGTTTATTTTATTAAATCCATACAAATTGTGTGTGTATAGTCATAAAAAATCGTAAATACAGGCCTAAATACAAAAATCTATAGTAGACCGTATAATACATTACCGTTAGACTAAGTTTTAGCATTGTGGTTTCAACGAAAATAATTATTGCGAAGTCTAAGACCATTTTATATTAGCGAATATATGTATATGTTTCAGCAAAAAGTGAATACACCGGGTGTGAAACCAGGGACCTTAGCTGTCGGGGCTATGCTCCTTACCAAATGAGTATGCAGCCTTTACCAATTAAAAAACTGATAATTCTTGGTCTATTTTGTTACATTACATGTGACGGGACAGCTTATATGGCCGGGTTCACAACCCTGGTGTAGTCACTTTTAAAATTTTGTCAAAGTACTAAAATAACAAAAGAGTCATGTCGCTGACTTACAAAGCCAAGGTTAACATCAGATAAGCCCAACTCTAGGGTTACAGAGACGGTTGTAGTCTCTACTTTTTTCAGTGCTGCTCTACACACGTCTTAAAAACAATGTAACAAAACAGACAAGAATTAGACAGATTTAAATTGGTGGCTGCATAGCTTCAGTTGGTAAGACAAGCCCGGACAGCTAAGGTCCCGGGCCCGGGTTCAAACCCCGGGTGTAGTCACTTTAATTTCTGTCTAAGTACGAACATAACAGCTCATTAGTCGCCTACTATAAAGCCAAGGTTAAACATAAATATAAAACATCGACCCAATCAAATATATTACAGACACAACCCCACGAAATGTCCCTTACAATTACGGTAATTCTATAATAAACACGCATGTGACCAATTGTTTTTTCAACATAACCCTACACACCTGTAACACCAAACACTTCTTATGGCTATTTTTCATGGAGAACACACACTTTCTAAGTACTGATACAGTAGCACAGAGTCACGCAAAAATAATTGAGTGAAAATAAACCAGATTTGCATATATCTCGATGTGACAGAATTGCGTCGGTTACAAGGTCAACTGCCAGTACGAACGAAGATGAACATACTAGCCTAGCTGGTGTCCGCTGCACGCTTGACACTGGTAATTTACGCACTCGGTGGTGTCATCGGCCGTAAACAGTTGTGCAATGTTTGCACAAAAATAATAGCGGTATGCGATTGATGCGTAATTATATTTGAGAATCTTCAAATATAATTTGTATAATAGGCAGATAACTGATCCAGATAAAAGAGGAAATCACGATTTTAATTTCGTTTATAGTTTTGCGACAACACAGATTGATTTTTTAAATTCTGTTCGGCATAACTTCGTTAATTCATGTTTCCTTCCAGAAGGAGTTTATGTGAGTTTTTTTTCTTTTAGAGAGAGTAGAGAACCCCCCAGTTATAATATTTTTACTGTCATAACATCGTGGGTGCAAGTGAAACAAAGGCGAAATTCACATCAGAGCGCTTTGCTTTTGCAATGTCCAGATATTATTTATATTGGCGACTATGACCGCTGTTATGTGCTAGTCTTTTATCATAGACACAAAATTAAAAAAAAGGTGCCTCACCGGGGATTGACCCCGACATCTGCTGTCTGGGCAGATGCTCTCACCCCTGTTTATTATTAATTTCATAGGTACTTAAAATAAAAAATGGTCCCGTGCGTGGTTCAATCCCAGGTGGTAGCACTGTTTTAATACTAATATAGAGATCAAAATTGTTTTATTGAAAGTGCCAAATAAAGTCGAATAAAAAACTGTATTCACGATAATGTTTATTATCATCCGAGACAAGTGCTTTTCACCGTGTTATTTCAACCAATTTTTTCTCCTATTTAGAGATGTTTATGTTCGATACCCAAACAAATTGGACTTGTTGCCATGAACCCTCCTCCCTCCCCCCACCCCTTCCAACTCACTTCATATTAGTACATTACACGCTCAATGGGCGATACACTAAAAAATTCTACTTCAATTCTACGTGCAGTTAACTTGAAAGACTCAGAAATGCATAAATGGTAATAACGCCGTGCTGGCGTATTAATAATTACCCGGTTTTCATTGGGTGGGAAAATAATAAACTAAATGGTCCGTGACTGGGGATCGAACCCAAAAAATACGGGCCCTGTAGGCCTAATATAATAAATGATATTTGGGAAGGCTCCGGTATCGACAATTGACTGTAAGAGTGTAATAAACATTGACGCCAAGCATAGCAAAATCCATAGGCAGGATATATGCCATAAGTGATTCAAATGGTGTTCCTGCAGTAGTTCACGAGCAAAGTCAGTAGCAATCAAGAAACAAGTTTTATTAACAAAATTACAGGACATGTCACTCAAAGATAGTGGGGAAAAGCTTCGTATCCTAGTTGCGCACTTGCTGGAGTCAAAAAAGCCTAAAATAGCGCCGAAACATGCATTCGTGACTTCCATGACAGCGGACACCCGGTTCAAAAATTCTCAGATTTTTAGGAATGCCTAGTGAAGGTGTAATTAAACGTGTGCTTGAGTATTTTTCACAATGTACTTGGTACGCCTAAAAAAATTCGCGAAAAAAAAAGGGTAAATGTTAAAATTTCCGCAAAGTTAACAAATTTTATTTAAAAAAAAAAAAAAACAAGGACAATTTTGGAAAAAGTACCAACCAACACGTTCATTGAGACGGTCTTTTACTGGGTAGAGATTTTTTCAAAAAAAATAGTCCGATATCTCAAATTCGTTATCGTTAGTTACGAAGAAGTACGGAACCACTGCAACACACCGAAATAATAAAGGGTACAGTAAGAGCCTTAAGGGTGTGTGATGATTATTAAGTGTTTTCTAATGGCGGTTTTACACGACCGCACCAGGGTCGCACTATCATGCGCCCTAGAGCGCCACTGGATTGTACTGTCTTTTCATGTGTTCAGTTTGAATGTTATTCAAGTGGAGGTTGACAACAATGAAATATCTGCACTCGCCGAGTGCAGCCAATGGTAAAACGCCAAAGTGTATACTAAAGAAAAGAAAAATGATGGTGATGATATTATATAATAGTAAAACAAAAGTTATTTATTAAATGGAAATAATAAACTAAAGAAATGTGTTAGATGTGAATAATTTACTTGTCTTTTCATTTGTTTTGAATTGTAATGTAATTCAAGTGGAGGTTGCACAACAATGACATATCTTGCACTCGCCGAGTGCATGCCAATGGAAAACGCAAAGTGTATACAAAAGAAAAAGAAAATGATGGTGAGGATTAGATAGTAATAGTTAAAAACAAAAGTTTATGTTATTTAAATGGAAACAAATAAACTAAAGAAATGTGTATGATGTGAATTATTTTTTTTTATATAAATTACTACGATGAGAAATTTAGAAAGTTTGCTGCCGTTATCATTCTAATAATATGTTCTACATGTGATTGGGAGAGATCAAAATTGGCGCGTGCGCAAGGACATATATTATATGGTACATACTACTAGAATTCTTTAATTATTGCTAACAAACAATCCTCGCTGTGATACCAAATTGTATGGCAATCTAATAAAAAATTGAAATATATCCTCTCTAAAGCCAATAATAATACGTTTATGACCAAACCGGAAAACAGTAGAAGATCTGTATCAATATTGTGCTTCCTAGAGTAAAACAGCACTTATTATTTATTATTGACGTTTTCGATACTTTTTCAAAGACAAATTCTTCTAGCACCGCTTAGTACAAAATTCCCGTCAAGGTGTTTAAAAATTCTTGATATTTTGTTATGCCTTTATCAAGATTTTTATGGAATTATTTATTTCTACATCCAAACGGCTGATCAGTGTCACTTTCTAGGCTGAGGATGTGCTTTTATAAATCGCCGAGTTCAATATATCCGCTGTGTTGAACTTCACTCACAAAGGGACTTATGCAATAATTCTGTAATTTATGCTGTTTTCCCATTCGCATGCAACAAGCGCTTTCCACGTCGGCCTTGTAAGGGCCAGCACAATCACAAAACTCATCAAGAATAGATTCAAGCCCAAAAAATCTCGTATTCACAGGTGTGATTTACTTTTATCACATCCACTGTAAAAATTGATTTAAGTAATTATATACACAGCCACATAAAACTGATTTCATTGAAGAAATAAATTTAAAGCAGACCAAGCCAACTCTGAAGGCGCCGATAACCTACGATTATCGACGAAACTGTAAACACACAACTAGATATGCTGCCAGTCAGTCACCGAATGGACGACTGGTGATGGCGGCGGAGCTTAAAAACGATCGATATGCCAAGTGTCGAGAATTGGGGATAGATTTCTTATTTCCCAAGTTACGGCTGTTGAACGGCGCCAACAATAAGCACGCTCTAACTCTTATTCTATCATTATTATTTAAGCAAATATATGCTTATGATAGCGATTATTGCGGAATTTGTTGACCACAGCCGTTAACGTGTATACAATGTACGCCATCCTACATCAAAAATAATCAAACGACTATAAACATTTCTCACTTCAATGACAAAAACAACTACTGTATCTGTGATTTCGACAAGACCTATCAAAAAATTCATCCTGTTGTGACTGTTAGACAAGAAAATAAACATAACTTTCTAGACACAAAGTTGTACTGAACGAAAATTTACAGCATGGAATAATATGCAGCCGTGCAGTTTTCACGCTCATCGCACGTCAAAGGGCGTATTTGTCATAAAAACACATTACAACTGCATAGGAACCTAATATGCTATAAAAATTTCGATTAGGCCATTTCCTATCTAGAAAGGTTGATTTAGTTCTTGTCTAAACAGCCAGATGCATTTTTTGAAGGAAAGTCTTGTCAAAATCCGGTCAGTAGAATTTTGTCAATTGAAGTTGAGAAAGTTTATAGTCGTTTTTGATTATTTTTTATGTATGATGCGTACATTGTAAAAAACAATTAACGGCTGTGTCAAAAAATTCGCAATAATGCTATTATACGCAAGATTGTCATAAAAAACAATCCCGGGAACGAACTTTGGGGGCGGCCCATTTTGGCGGACCCGAAACGGGCTTTCCCCCGCCCCCGGGGGCGGCCGACTCGGCGGCGACGTTCACGACCGGAATTTATCTGGGATTTTAAAAAATACGTCCAAACCCCTCGCCCCCCGGGTTTTCCCCCCCTTTTGACGATTTTTTTTCGAGCCGCGTCGAAAAATACCGAAACACGGCGCCGGCGGCGGGGGGACGCTGCCCGGCGAGTACGGGGCCACCCCCCGGCACCCACCGGCGGTGCGAAAAGAACGGGGCAAAAACCCCGCCTTTGATTTTCGCCCATCTCTTTCTTTTTGGCCGGGGGCGACGGGGTACATTTCGATTTGTCTTTTCCTAAAACATTTTCCGGTTGTAGGGGCCAATTTGGGGGAGAAAATTTTTCCAAATTTTTGTCACCACGTCCCCTTGGAAGGCATTTGCATTCCCAAAATGGAAAACTTTAAAAAAAAATGTCCCGTGTTTTATTTTTGGTTTTCTATTTTAAATTTTCCGATTTTTTCAAAATTTTTGGGAAACTCTAAGTTTTGTTTTTTGGTGATTTCGAAAGCTTAGGAAGGAGACAAGAGGGTGGATAAATTGTCTCGGATTTTGCGCCCAATACCAAAAAAAAAAATTTAAAAAACATAAACAAACCGGTTCTTTTACCCCGCCACCGGGAAAAATATTCAAAATTCAAATTTTAAGGGTTTCTATAAAAAAAAAATCTTTGCTTCCCCCTTTCGGGGGGGTTTATGAAAAGTAGAACAAAAGTTTTGGGTCCCGGGAATCGAACCGTCGTAATGGAACAATTTTAAATGCGTTTGGGACGTCGTTTTTTTTGCAATTTCCAATTTTTATGGCCCCAAAATTGTGGAAATTTTTTTTTTTTTGCGAAACCTAAAGGGGCTATCGGGAACCCGGGCCCTTCCCTCTATAGCATTTCAACACAACACACATTGAACATTTTTTCCTTTGCAGAGGCGATATGCTCCGCGAGGAAAACATGTGTAAATATTTTTTTTAAAAATTGAAATTTTGTTTAAGGAACACAATTAAAAAACGGGGGCCCAAACGAGTCCAAAAAAAAATTTTGTGGTCAAAAATCGCAAAAGTCGGGCAACACGAATAGACAAGTTTTAGCTCTTCGTTTTTTACCCCGTGGGCGAAAAAAAAATGGAAATGAATTTTCACACATTATTGGGATCGATTTTGCCCCAAAATGCCCCCTTTGACGAGTGTAACTCTGTAGCATTTTTTGGGGAAACAAAAAAAATTCCCGGGAAGCACGGTCCTTAACCTACATTTTGATGACAAACACTTTTTGGTTTGTGACATTTGGACGGTTTTTTCCCCCCGAAGTAATCACTGTGTAGTGTTTTTAAAAATTATTTTTTCTTCTTTTGCATCTTTTTGTGAAGCCCCGAACGGGCCCTATTCGACTTTATGTCCCACCAGTTTGGCTAATTAAAAAATACGATGATCAAACTTAATAACAAAATTTTTCTTCTTTTACTTTTCAAAAGGGCCTGAGCGCCGAAATTGCACTTGAAATTTAATTTTTAATTTAAAAACGTTAAAAAAAATGAATCTCCCAACATTTTTTAATGCTTTTCTGACCCCGGAACCTGGCCCCCCCCACTTACACAAAATTTTGGATTTTTTCAGCAATTTGGCTAAAAAAGTGCTAAAATCTGGCAAAAAATTTAGAATTTGTGCTCGGATAGATTTTCCCAGAAAAAACATGTTTCATGGGGGGGGCCCAAATTACGCTGCCCCCCCCCCCCCTTTTAGCACAAATTTGGATTTTTTTCCAAAATTTGTGTCAATTTGTGCTCCACTTTTTTCAAAAATTTTAGAATTTGTGCTCGGATAGTTTCTGAAATATCGACATCGAAAGTGGGGGGGGGGGGAGGGCAAGTTGACCCTGCCACCCCCACACATAGAAATCTACACTCGATTTGCCTTGTTCATCGTCTGCTCTCAAGATCAACACCGGGCTCAGTTATTCATAGGTGCGGTGTCCGAGTGGTGAAGGCGTGCGGCAGTGGAGCAAGGTATCTCGTGTTCGAATCCGGCTCATGGCGATAAAATTTATCTCGTGTATATTCCGTCTACTAACTTGTACTTGTAATTCCTCAGGTGGTCTTAAAATTATGAAATTAGTAGCTCCTCTTAATTAAAAGTTATTATTTTTTTAATTTGTTCACTTATTGTATAATGAGAGCGCCAGCGTTTCTTCAAACATGGTTCTGGGCGAGTGCCTTTTTAATGCTGGGCGCGCGCCCGTCGAAGCCGTAGTGGCTACAAAAGTGAATGCATATATGATGCTGGGCACGCGACCGCCCGAGACGCCGGCGGGTGACTTTCTAGTGCTGGGCATTCATACTTGTACACCGTGACGGTTTCGCGGCAAAAAAAAATTGCTGGCCCTTATAAACACAAAGGGACATATTAACACTGGGCAGGTATCAACCAAAAAAATCACACGATACATGCCCGGCACTGCTAGCGCCCGAACAACAGTGTCATTACGGTACTAGGCACAGTTTTTGTGTTGGCTGGGAGGCTATTGTTTTCTTAAATCTGCTATATCCTGTTATATCTTTGTTTTCGCTTATTTGATGCATTGTTTCTTTGCATACCGTTCACTTAGGTGATATTGCTTCATTGTGTAGTATGTTTTAAAAATTTGTCCATTTGTTAGACATAATTTACATGTGATTTGGCATCATTTACATGTAGCGTTTTCAATCATGTATGTTTAAAATTTTGAGGGGAAAGGTTGTGGTATATGCACTTTCATATTCCCCGCCATACTGTGATGTTGGCGGTGTGCCTAGATACAAGGTACATCGAGATGGCAGTGACACTTGGAAGGGTGGGGGTAATCGGAGCCATGTTGCATGCCTCTCACTAGCAGCATGATGTAGCTCTAGTGGACACTGCTTTGGTCACTATTCTGTCTTCTACAATAAACTATTCATCACACTATAGTATTGTGTTATGGCAATTACTTGAATACACCACAATTTGATATTTCGATATTCAATAATGAATTTTGGATATCGATTATCGAAATTATATCCATTTTTGATTATTGATCGATAAAATCGATTATCGTGTACATCCCTAGTTAAAATGAATGAGATTCTATCGAAGACTGTATATACATGACCATAACATGTGTGCAAAGTGTGGTAACAATCTGATAAAACTGGCTTCAAGAAAAGGTCCAGAAAAAAATCACTGGTATTGCAGACTCTTAAAGGCATTGTCCGGGTTTCCAACAAGTGTCTTTTAAATAACTCTTAACATTATATAAGAAAAGAATGTATTTGCAAAAAATGCCTATTGAGGGTGGTGTGGGTCGTATGGGGCTTTCTTTTCAACCCGCGCGAAATAGTTTTGACGTCAGTGCTGGGCACGGTCCTCGCTCTTGCTACCTGCTACGGAGCGAGTATTAAAGTGAGTAGGTGGGAAACGTCCGAATTTCTTTAGTTGCCGTTTAGTTTTGTAAATGAGAATTTAGTTTCATATCATACGGTTTTTTTTGATCATCGTTCTGTTACGTGATTTTAGTTAGTAGCACTAGTGTTTTAATTCGACATTTGAGCGAGTTTTTAGTGGCAATGTATAACTTTGTGTAAGTCTGAGTAGTTGCAAGTTGTATCTTGTAATAATTACATATTTTCATTTTAAAAATACTATTTCGTGTTTTATAACTCAAACTGTGACTCGCGTGTGATAGTTACATAAACTGTGCTTCGGGCCAACGTAAGCGAGATTACATTTGGCCCCCCAGTGCCCAGTGGTGTCATCCAAAATTATTTAAAGGTAAACGATATTTGATAAAATAAATTTCACCATACTACAGTTATTCGTAATGTTTTAAACTGAAAAAATGGCAAGTCAAGGGATTTCAGTTTTGTTTTGAAGGATATACACTAAGTGATTTTGGTGTAAAAAATGTCAATTATTGGGTTGCCTAACAAACCATCATGTGTATAAAAGTAAGTTTTGCACAATAATAAAAGACATTTTTGAAATACTGAAATTTATACCTCAAAAACTAAAACTAAACTTCCTGCACTCGGATCTAAAACTTTTAAAATGCACGTAAAGTTAAATATGTTCCCCCCCACCCCCACCCCCGGGTTCATACGCCACTGCTGGACAGATAAAACGACACGAGGGCGGAGAGTGGTAGCTATACCCCCCATTGGCACTAGTTTCGGAAAGAATAGTATTACTCTCGTAATGATTAACTTAAGTCGAACAATTTATGGAAATCAATCCAGAAATTAAAAATCTATCTCTACGGGGTAAATCAATTACTCCTACGGCAGTGTTTACCGATTAATGAAATTGAGAAAGTCAAACAAAAACCATCGAAAATGTGAAATTGAACTTCCATAATCTAAATGAGTCTTTTGGCCACTTTTGCGTTCGAGAGTTGATAATACGGGAGTACAGATTCATGTGAAACTTCAATGTTTGGTTTAAAGTGTTGAATGTTACATTTTTGTTATACTATAAAAACTATAATTTAGTTAGTATTCAGAAACAGTGATATTTTTTTGTTCTTTCAACATGTAAAATCGGTTATTAGAAGGTCAGGGCGGCCATGCCACCCCCAGGAAATTCGCCTAAGCGGCCCTACGGCAAGGCAGCGAGCTTGAGCGAGGCCTTCCTCGGCTGGAGCCAGCCTAGCAGGTAGCCCTGCAGTGACGTCACCATAGGCGGACTACGCGCTGTGCAGGGCTTTAGTAAAAGCGTGATTATTTGAGTTCCATAAGTCTCAGCGACCTGGATTTTGTTGTATTGTTCTTGAATTGAATCAAGGCACCATCTGAGGAGCTTGTTATACAAACCAAGACAATTCCTTTAAGGGACGTCCCGTATCTGGGAAAGTTACGTAACGCACGGGACCTTTGAGGGAAGGTTAGGGACGTCCCGCACGGGAATCGCGAGGGAAGGTTAGGGACGTCCCGCACGGGAATCGCAAGGGCAAGTTAAGGGACGTCCCATGTCTGGGAAAGTCATGGGACGTCCCGCACGGGAAGCGCGAGGGCAGGTCACGGGACATCCCGCACAGGACCCTAGCTAAACTAGCGGGCAACCGTGCGGGAAACAAGCGGGAAGATAGCGGAAACTCCCGTACGGGACGACCCGTACAGGACTCGGTATCGGCCGGTAGGACACTTCTAGGTGGGACCCGTACGGGAATTCCCGCGCGGGAAACATGCGCGAAAAAGACTGCGGGAAGAGTGCGGGAAAGTCCAAAATTGTTTGTTGGGTAGCCTACGAGGCCTTTGTCTCTTATAGATTATTAGTTTATTGTAAGTAACGGAAAGTTACGTTCGGCCCATTTGGCCTATTGATTTGATGGTACGTCACAGGCCTAGCGAACATTATTATGTGATGTTCGTAGCTGTTCTCTTATAGTGTGGACCCCTTTTTTCCGTACTTTTTTTTGG
>JAMZAV010010483.1:0-15839 GCA_024449915.1 Sweltsa coloradensis
TTTTTGGGCGGTTGTTGGATGAGCGAATTTGTTTGGGGGTTTTTTTCACTGAAAATGTATGAAAAAACAGAAATTTTGCATTTTTTTGTTTAATTGTTTTTAATTTATTTTTTATTTTTTGACTAATTTTATTCCTTGAGCGCTGATGATTTTGCTGGGAAATGGCTTCTAAAAAAACAAAAATTTAACATATTCGTGGGACGGACATTTGATTGTTTGAACAAGGCGGATTTTGCGGGCATGTCTCAACTAGGCTCTTCTTTTATTTCTTTTTTTGTGCATTATGTGTTTTCTTAAATAAATTTGATATAAATTTGATAGAGGTTTTATAAAAAACGTGTATTTTATAGGAAAAGTTTTCTTTCCTCATACACAATTATAGATTTCTAAATTTTTAAATTTTATTCTCTATGATTTATTTTTTTTTAAATGGGGTTTTTTTGTTTTTTAGCAAGAAACCCCCAAACTTTGGGCATTGAATTTTTTTTTTTGTAATTTATTTCATTTTGAAGCTGAATAAGTTTTTAAATTTGTTTGGGTGCTTAAAAAGGGTAAATTCAAAAACTACAACAAGATGAAGTGAACGAGTGTTTTTAAACAAAATTTAGTTGAGGTCCTCCTGTTTACGTGGACACTGAAAGGATAACAACTTCCGACCAGAATTTTTGACAAAAAACATGGCCATCAAATTTCTGCCCTTAAAACAAAATAGCTTACCTCATACATACTCTGAAGAGAAAAAAATCATAGTCAGCCCCAAATTAAAGCATATGGACGCGGGGCCTTTGAAAAGACTTGGCGTGATAGTACGTCTCTCCCAAAAGGTCTGTCCCCAATCTCACAAACCCCCCCCGATTCCACAAGCCTACACTACACAGCTACTAAGCAATTAAACATATACCTAGGCATATCCCTATAATTGGCCCCCTTTGAAAAATTGTTCAGAGTCGCAAAAGTTCAAAAAGTCCATCCCCTAACCCCGGGCATATGCCTTCTAATATTTCCAAAACCAGACATGGAGTTGTGACAAAAAACAGATTTGAACTGCCTCGAATCTAGGAAATGTTTCCCCGCTTCCTCATAATGCAAAAAAAACTTCAAATTCAGCATGCAAACAAGCCAAAACAGAAACCAAATGGGCCTCTAACAGGTTTTCACAAAATTACTCAATAAAGAATGCACTAACTACCCCCGTGAGCCTACATCTGGAACACTTGTACAAGGGGACTCTAGTTCGGGTGTCAGAACTTACAAGAAAAAAAAGGATTTTGCTTACAAATTCTCCGGGAAATCCGCCCCCCCAAATGAAGAGAAGAAAGAAGATCAGACCCCCGACAGGGGCACTCTGTGCCCAATAAAAATTTCATAGGGCCCAATTCTTTAAAATTAAAGTCCCCGCAATAATGGATACTTTTCATTGTCTGGACATGCAAAGGGCCCAACCCCCTTTGGTCGTTTGGCTATACGGGGATTATTTATCGCCGAAGCCCCAATTCCACTGTAGATAAAAGTAACTCAAACATTAAATGGGTGTGAAAGTCATGGCTTTTTGTATGTTGATACAAAAAAAGGGGATTTTACCAAAACATCCCCAAAGGGGGCCTCCACCCAAAAAAACTCGGGAAATTTTTAAAATAAATCGATGCAAAACGAGTCAATGATGTCATCATGGCCCCAAATAACAATCGTTTCAGGGTCAACCCGCCCACAAGCCTTGATTCAAAAATATTGATGAGATCGCCTTCCACAAGCCCAGCATCAAAAATTGCACCCAAACAATTCTAAAAAAGATAACCCTAAATCATCCCTTTGCAAAAAACAAACAGTGATCTCAAGCTGACGCTATACTCCAATTCCGGGGGCCCCCAGCCCGGTGCGATCTTTGGGATCTCCCATACATCCTTTTTTGAGCAGGACGCTGTACTTCATCTAGTCGGTGAGACGCTGTACATAGACAATCGTCTGAGACTAGGGGGTTAGGTGTGAACTGAGATATCAAAAAACACAGAACCAAAAAAAACTTTCTTGTGGACTGTAAACATTTCAGGGGGAGTCAAAATTTCGGATGTTTCTTAAACAAAGGAAGTTTATTTAAAAAAACTCTAATGATATAAACTGTACGTCACGTCATTGAAGGAGAACCAAATCTATCCCTTCAACCAACAAACAAGGATACTAAAGCTATCCCAAAGTCAATGTCACATAGGACGCCACCCCGGGGTGCATCATCGAACGGCCCTACCTTTTCTAGTGACCAAGAATTGTACATTCAGTACGATTAAAGAGAAGCCAACAAATGATATCTGAGACGGCCCTCACCTCTACTATGCCCAAAGACACTGTACTTTCCCATCGATTAAAGGGGACCTCACAGTTTTGTCATCTGAACGGCCCTCCCCCTTACAAGAGATAAAGACACTGTACATTCCGTACGATTGAAGAGAACCAAACCAAAATGATATCTGAGACGGCCCTCCCTCTCTAGTGCCAAGAACTGTACATTCCGTACGATTGGAGGAGCCTGCACAGTTGTTTCACTGAGAGGGCCCCTCACCTCTAAAAGGGCAAGACACTGTAACCAGTACGATTGAAGAGAAGCCAACACGGTGAATCTGAGACGGCCTTTATTTGGGACAGGATGCTATCCCACTCCTAAGTAAAGAAAACTTATTTCCACAACAGACAACCCGAAGTATGGTAAAAGGAAATTTTCCAATTGAAAATTATCAACATTGGGGGAAATAATGATAAGAAGGGCCCGGGTAAAAAACTTAAAATTCAAAAACATGGTCCCCCAGAGAGTTAGTTGAAATTCTTACTGATCATTATCGGAAGAAACAAAACAGGCATCCATAAATTTTAGATCTCCACCCCCCCTTAAGTCATCTAAATTATCAATAAAAATTCCAAATCTGGGCCTAGTTGACTGACCCCACCCATAAAGCCTTAATTAAAACAAATAAAAACACTGATAACAAAACCCCCCACATTAGCCAAAACACCTGATTTTCACACACTCCATAGATATGCCAAAAACCATGCCCTTCTTTTCTATAACCTCTCAACCCCAAAAATAAAACCCTTTAAAAAAAAACCCAAAAACAAAAAAAATTTTTCTAAACTATGGAATATACAATCCTAAGTCAAAAACATCCCTCCATCGAAATAAAATGGAAGAACTAGAACCCCCTATCCATAAAAACTCAGCCGACGAAATTGTATTTTTAAACACTGGCTAAATCATCAAAAATAAACCGCCTCTGCATACCAGGTATCTCAACATAACATTATTGTCGACCCCCATAAACAGGGCGGGTAGCTATTTTTGCAAAACCTCATCTTAACATTTTTCCTTTTCCCACAACTCCAATTAATAGCTCAGAATTTGACTTAATGCACGGGATGTTTTTTTGAAATAACCCCAACTCCAAATTCTGATATTTCAATCTATAGATCACCCAATGGAGATGTAAAACTCTTTTTTGACAATCTCCCGGAAAACCCCTTTTTAAACAAAAACAAATTTTCCAAAAACAAAATTGCTCTTTGGGGGAGATTTTTAACATTAACATTTTATTTAAAAATTTCCGCCCCAACGCCTCCTTGCATGATCGAACTTTTTAAAATGGGTTCTTCCTCAACACTCCCACTCTACATTTGGGAATAGTAGTACCCTCCTTGATAATATATTATTCACTGAAAAATCCTTTTTTAATACTAAACTTTTTCAACCCCCTTCTCAGATCATGCAGCCCTTTTCTAGAAATTAAATTGCAGGGGCTTTCTCCCCAATTTAGCGAAAGAAGGGAAAATTTAAAAAAAAAATTCCCTTTTTTTAAAGTTACTCGATGAAAAATAAAGGGTTAAAAATATCAACGCAAACGAGCACTAAAAAACCTTTCTAAATACTTCTAGGGCTTTTTAACAAAACTTTTCCCAAAAACCCTCAAAAAAACAACAAACCGACCCAAGTCCGTGGATTACTAAAGATTCGAGAGAAGGCAAACCTCAGAAACCTTTTTCAGATCATAAACTATCCCCCCCAGTTCAAACTCCTCAGAAGATTTTAACCCTCAAAAAAATCCAATCCTTCAAAAATAAAAACCAAAAAAAAAAATTTTATTCACAAAAAATTGAAAAGGCCCACAAAAAAAACAGGCATCGTGGCAAATAAAAAAAATCCAATGTTTACCCCCCAATCACGTGATGACCCCTTTTGCTAAACATAGAAAGGCTCCCTATGTCAGATCCGAAATAATTCAAACTATTTAAATAAATACTTTTAGAAGCGGCATTAAAACAGACCCAAATTTATCATAATATGCAATGCCCCCACAGCAACAATCCCCCAAAACCCACAGTCAATTTTTCTTTTCGACACCACCCAACAGAAAATTTCAAAAATTTTTAGATCTTAGGTAACAAACAATCTTCCGGACTAGACGATGTCCCCCTGCAATTTTATCAAAATGTTACAATCCTTTTATTCCCCCATCATTAATAAAAAACAATCATTTGAAACTGGTATTTTCCCTTAAAGCTGAAAGAACTAAAGTTATTTCCCCTTTTTAAGAAAAGGGCTCCTAAAAAACCCAAACAACTTTTGCCCAATATCTCTTCTCTCTTCCTTTTTAAAAATTTTGAAAAAGCCTTTATGCCCCCTTAAACCCCTTTTACACCAAAAACAAATATTATCACCAACCAAAATGGTTTCCAAAAAGGTAAATCAACTACCACAGCTATTTTTTTACTTCTTTCAACTACCCAGCACTTGAAAAGGGGACGTTCCCATAGGGATTTTTTTACCTTAGTAAAAACATTCACACCATGATCACTCTATCCTACTATGCAAATTGAACAATGGGGTCAGGGGGCCCGGCCCACTCCGATCCCTTTACCTATCGACCCCTCTCAAAAAAGTCGAAATCCGCAACTCAACCACCTTTTCATTCTCACCGTGATCCTGAAAAATGTGTCCCAAAGGAACCATTTTGGACCACCCTTTTTCCTCCTTTATGTCAACGATATCAGAATGTTTCACCGTTGTACACTAAAAAAAACAATACGTCGATGATTTCAGCCCTATACTCACAGCCAAAAAGGAAAAACTTTAGCACCCCTCTCAAAATGTCCACGAAAAGCTTCCCCAATGTCACAAAACGCAACAAAAACCCCCTTTCTATTCAACCTCAAAACGGGGTATTTAAATTTTCCCTCACAAGAAATTTGGTCCACGAAAGCCTCCCATTCGCATCTCATCTAAGAGCTTTCTGCCCCGACGCCATCAAATTCCTGGGCTACTATGCTGACACCCTTTTATTTGGGCAACCCATAGACGCTGTTTGCCAAGATAAAAATGGTTGTTTCCCTTAGAAGAATAAAAAGCCCTAGTCAACCACAACATCCTTTTTTCATATACCATGCTCACATCCCCTCACACATTCGTACGGACTTATTTTCTGGGGGGAAATCGCCAAAGCTATAAAAGTTTTTAGATTACAAAAACGGGCCTTCGAATTATTAGGACCCCTTGGCGTACCTCCCCGTAAAATATTTTCCTACCCCAAAAAAACTTGACTTAGCAAATCTTTAAAACAACTTGCAGCGTCCCTTATCAAAACAAACCCTCACCTCTTTAAATTAAACTCAACAATTCATGACCATGATACCGATCACAATCAAAAATTCATGTCCCAAATCACAATACAACGCGTTTCCCAAAGGACCTCATACCAATGTCTAACAAACTCAATCTCTACCACCGAATTAAAAAAATACAAAACACTAGACTCTTTCAAAAAACACAGAAATCATTTTAATAGAGCATTGCTTCTACACAATCAATGAACCTTCTCCAGCTGACTTTTAAAATTATTTTGTGCGCCCGGGCATACAAACCCCATCCATAGTTTTCACTCAAAATTTTCCCTTTACATTCCTGACACTGTACGTAGAAAATGATATAATTGAAAAAAATGCAATTTAACAAAAATAAGTACCTATTTTTGTATGAAAAGAAGGGGGAAAATATTTTGAAAAATATATTTTTATGTAAATTTAAAGTTAACAATGTAGTATTATTTTTAAACATAGCTAGGGTATTCACTTTCTCCCCTTAAGAGTTATACTTGTGCAAGTACCGTCAAGGTGAATAAAAAAAAAAAAAAAAAAAAAAATTAACTGATTTAGGCTAACTAGGGGTGTAAGAGTGTTATTTAACAATTTAGTCAATTTTAAAAAAAGCCCAGTTTAAAAGGTTATAAAGGCCCAGTGAAATTTATCTTAAAAAAAAATAACCTGAACCTTTAGGTTTTGTTGTACCAAAATTTAACCAAAAAACAAAACCCAAAAACATTAAATGCTATTATCTCAAAACTTTTTTTCTAGCACACTTGCTAACATTTTTAACCCACTTCTTCTACAGTTTTTAAGATAAACGGATAATTTCTTTTTCTATGTGCTCACATGTCTTATTCTGACAAATTCACCAGACACGTTTTTGATAAGATTTATAGTTTTTTAATTAAAATATGGGAAATATAGATTTGTTACAAAAACATACATTTTCCAACAATGAGAAAGGAAAAAATCATATTTATCAAACAAAACAAAAATTATAACATCCGTCTGGTAAATGTTTAGGTCTTTTGTTTTTTAATCTAAAACACCTTTCACTTTAAAAAAAAAATTAAAATTGTAAAAGTCTTAGCATTATCGCAGCATCATAGCTAAATCGTAAAATTGCAATTATTAAGAGAAATAATTGTTTGATTGCGCTCTAATTTCACACGAATATATTAATTCATAAAATTAAGGTTCTGTGAAAAAATCATTACAATCGGATAAAGCATGTAGGTGTTATAAGTCGAAGAATGTTTTTGAAAATCGAAAAAAATCGTAAAATTGCGATTTTAATGAGAAATAATTTTTCGATCGATTTTTCGAACCGTGCAGTTCTAAGTTCAGAGATTTTGAAGGTCTCCAGAAAATTTCATCGCAATTGGAGTATCGTTTTAGCTAGAATCGTGTTTACAGACACACAAAAATACAAACAGGAAAAAAAGAAAAACATTCCGGATTTTTTTCTCCAGTGTAGTTAAATGGAATCTTCGCTTCGCTCATCCAAAAATTTGCTGAGAAACTTAAAAGCGCGTAAAATGAGGATGACCACCTCCTTTTAAGTACCATCTAAATAAAATTTTTAACAAAAAATATATGTAAATGTCAAATTTTCAATACTTAAGATAATCAACACAAAATAAGCAAATTTTGATGTACCCTGCGTCATAAACACGTGTTAATTTATTATACTGATCACGCTTTATTGATGCATGATTTACATTTTTGACGGTGTTTCAATACAGTAAAAATTAAAAAAAGTAATACATTTTCAATTACTTTACATGGACCCGGCACGATTTCCATTTTGTAGTGCATTTTAATACATTTAAAAGTAATAGAAATTATAAGAATTATTATAGTTTACATGGACCCGGCGTCTCCACCAACACACGATAATTTTTGGATGAGCGTAGCGAGAGAAGCGAAGTTTCCATTTCACTACACTGGAGATAAAAGTCCGGAAGGTTTTTTTTAATTTACTTTTTTTTTGTATTTTTGTCTGTCTGTTAACACGATTCCGGCTAAACGGATACTCCGATTGCGATGAAATTTTATGGAGGCCTTCGAAATCTCTGAAGTAAGAACTGCCACGTATTTGAGTGCAATCGAAAAATTATTTCTCATGAAAATCGCAAATTTTACGATTTTTTTCGATTTTTTTAAAAATTTCTTCGACTTATAACACCTACATGCTTCATCCGATTGTAATGATTTTTTCACAGAACCTTAATTTTATGAATTGATATATTCATGTGAAATTTGAGCGTAATCGAAAAATTATTTCTCATGAAAATCGCAATTTTTACGATTTTTTTAATTTCTTCGGCTTTTAACACCTACATGCTTTATCCGATTAAAATGATTTTTTCACAGAATCTTAATTTTATGAATAAATATATTCGTGTAAAATTTGTTGCGCAATCGAATAATTATTTCTTATGAAAATTTCAATATTACGATTTTTTTCTGTTTTAAAAATTACGATTAATCAAAAAATAAAAAATTAAAGTAAATTTTTATTTTATTTAATTTAATTAAAAAAAAATTCAACTTAGTAATGGTTTTTTTCACAGAACAACAGAAAATCCGCATAACACATGGCAGCTCAATGCACCAATTACGCTCATCCAACAACGCGGCGGGACTTAAGCGTTTTCCTAGTATACTGATCACGTTTTGTCGAAGATGATTTCCATTTTTGTAGTGCATTTTAATACTTTTAAAAGTAATAGAAATTATAAGAATTATTATAGTAAGTTTACATGGACCCGGCGCCTCCACCAACACACGTTATTTAACATTATCAAGTTTGTAATATGGTTTGACCCATAATTATATAAAAGGGCGTGTCCTCAATTTAAATGCGCTAAATTAATGACTTTTTAATGACTTTCCATGTTCTTAAAACGTATTTTTCAGTACAAAAAACTCATTGAATGGAGTATTTTCGATCGACATCCTAAGAGGGGTAGGGCTGGCATAAGAATCCGGTTACTTTCCACTCAACAATGCTTTAGATCCAGATTAATATCAGGCATAGTATATGGTTTCATTTAAATCCTCGGTTATACATTCATAATATTCCATTAATTTTGATTTAATTTATTTCCGGTTCAATTAAATGTCATCAATTAATATTAAATTATGCTACATTTATAAAATAAATCTCAATCCAGATTTAAATTAAAATATAATCACCTGCTATAATAATTTACTGGCTAATTAGTAATTGCGTTAAATAAATAATTAAATTTTTGGGATAATATTTGTAAGTACTGGTGGTGGTTCATTCAATAATGTTAAATAAGCTGTCACGGGAAATTCACTACCAGTACCTGTGATTCGTGACTGATTCATTTCTTTTATTAACCAATGTGCATTTAATGTTTTATTTTTACAATTATATATTCATTACATCACAATATCAAAACTATTTGATGTTTGTTTCATTAAGTTATAAAGCATTCATGATAATAATCAATTACGTTTAATTATTTGAATTTCATTTGAGCTGAAAACCCTAAATCAAAATTCTTTATTTCCAAATCATTTAAAACCCCGTAATTCAATCGCCGTTATATTATAAAACTCATTGGATATTTTGTTCGAGCACGCTCTCCGAGGTACTGCGAACAAATTGGAAGCGCGTATAACTTGAAATATCGTCGAAATTGTTTAATATGTGTAAATGCAGATGAGAGGAGTAATTTCCCGTGACCGCGCACCACATACCTCGCAGTACCAAGCGCTCACATATCACAAGAGCAGCATGTTGCCGTCGTAATTTACATTTTTCCCAAGCGTTTTAATTGTACTGGCCACCATGTTACGAGCGGCAGACAACGGAACGAGCGGCTGAATAAAGCCAGGTAATAAGAAGGTTTTATATTCACGTTTCTAACCACAATCATAATTAATTTTCTTTTTATTTCGACGAGAATTAATACACGTTCTTGATTTCTTTAGAGAGTAGTAAAATATAATAAGCTCTATTTAAACAAAGAATTATATAGCAGTATCTTATCTCCCGGTCGTAAATGGTTAACAGTATTATTGTACGTATGAATTTAAAACTAGGAAAACGCTTAAGTAACCGCCGCGTTGTTGGATGAGCGTATATGGTGCATTGAGCTGCCATTTTGTTACGTGGATTTTCTGTTTTTCTGCGAAAAAATCATTACTTAATCGAAGATTTTTTTAAATTAAATAAAATTAAATAAAAAAGTAACTGAATTTTTATAATTAAATTAAATTAAATAAAAAAATTAACTTCAATTTTTTTAATTAATCGTAATAGGGAATATTCCACTTAATATTTTATATTTTATTTTAATTCTAATTCATGTCTTAATAGTCACTGCACTTTTTTTATTTAAAAAAAAGGTTTTTTGTGTAATTTAAACGAGAAGTAAATTGGACTCCCAGTTTGCGCGCCAAAAACGAGCGTGCGCCATCTTTGGACGGTACTACGTCATAACTGTGCTGAGTCAAGGCCAATTGGAAACTAAATGTACGTATGTTTGTACATATTACATACAGACGGCGGTGCTCGCCCATCCGCTCAAAAACAAACAACTCCACAAGGATGTACATTTTCACCGTCTTTTGTTTTTCTTTTTCGTATGTGACAGGAGATTTCGCGAGATCATTGTGATAAAGAATAACGAGCATTTGGTATTGAATTTTTGCATAGCCTAGGACTATCATGGTATTCTTTATCTACAATAGGCTTTAATTAGTCATCAAAGTAAGGTTTTTGAGCGGGGTGTGTGTCAGAACACGAAAGTGCAGGTTAGGGTCGGCAAGTTAAGCCTAGGGCTTGTCAAGTGAGAAATTTTAGTATTCACATACCAATGCCTATATCCTACAGGAACGATTGGCCTAGACTGTTGTATTATAAATAATTTTCTACGTCTAGGCCTAGACCTAGGACTGTTTCAGTTTTGTTTTTTGATTGCAATGTCAACTTTTCTCGTTTTCTGGCTAGGCGTTAAATGTAAAATGTCCGCCATCTGTTTACATTACTGTAGGCTACGCTAGGCGCTGCTTTGTTTAAAACACCGCCGTCTTGATGTATATCTCGATCCTACTATAATACTATTCCAACATCTTTGGTCTGGATGTATGTTTATCCAGACGGCGTTGGATCAACACAGTTCTGACGTCACAGTCGTTTTTGCCGCTTTAAAAAACTGCTGCTTTTAAAACGGCTATAAATCACTGGATTATTATTTCACGGAAAAACAAAGTACATATTTGTAATCGGGACGAAATACTTCTTCTAAAAAATCTATTCGTACAGTATTTGGCGGAAGTGGAATATTCCCTATTAATCGTAAAATTGCAATTTTCATAAGAAATAATTATTCGATTGCGCTCAAATTTAACACGAATATATTAATTTATGAAATTAAGGTTCTGTGAAAAAATCATTACAATAGGATAAAGCATGTAGGTGTTATAAGTCAAAGAAATTTCCAAAAAATCGAAAAAAATCGTAAAATTGCGATTTTCATGAGAAATAATTTTTTGATTGAACTCAAAATCGTGGCAGTTCTAAGTTCAGAGATTTTGAAGGTCTCCATAAAATTTCATCGCAATTGGAGTATCGGTTTAGCCGAAATCGTGGTAACTAACATACAAAAAGCAAAAAAAAAAAAAAATCCGCATTTTTTTTCTCCAATATAGTAGAATGGAATCTTCGCTTCGCTCGCTACGCTCATCCAATAAACGTATTTATACTAGGAAAACGCTTAAGTCCCGCCGCGTTGTTGGATGAGCGTATATGGTGCATTGAGATGCCATGTGTTCGGCGGATTTTCTGTTGTTCTGTGAAAAAATCATTACTTAGTCGAAGATATTTTTAAATTAAATTAAATTAAATAAAAAATTTACTTAATTTTTATTATTAAATAAAATAAAATAAAAAATAACTTAATTTTTTTAATTAATCGTAATTTTTTTTAAAGAAAAAAATCGTAAAATTGCAATTTGTATAAGAAATTAATTAATAGATTGCGCTCAAATAAAACACGAATATATAAATTAAAGAAATTAAGGTTATATGAAAAAAAAATAACAATAAGATAAAGCATTGTAGGTGTTACAAGTCAAAGAATTGTTTTAGAAAAGAAAAAACCCGTAAAATTTTTATTTTCATGAGAAATAATTTTTCGATTACGCTCAAATTTCACAAGAATATCTTTATTCATAAAAATTAAGGTTCTGTGAAAACATCATTACAATCGAATAAAGCATATGTATGTAGGTGTTGTAAGTCGAAGAAATTTTTTAAAATCGAAAAAAATCGTAAAATTGCGTTTTTTATGAGAAAAAATTTCCCGATTGCGCTCAAAAACGTGGCAGATCTAAGTTCAGAGATTTCGAAGGCCTCCATAAAATTTCATCGCAATCGGAGTATCGGTTTAGCCGGAATCGTGTTAACAAAAACACACAAAAATACAGAAAAAAAAAAAAAAAAAAAACATTCCGGATTTTTTCTCCAGTGTAGTGAAATGGAATCTTCGCTTCGCTCGCTACGCTCGCTACGCTCATCCAACAAACTTTAAAATAAATAAGTTTTCAGAATCTGCTAATTGTTGACAATAGGCTAACATTGACGTTCGATGCTACTTCTTTTGTTAACCGATCATCGAAGTGTTCATTCTTTTGTATTTATTTATTTACTTATTTAATTTTAGTATTTGTTGACAACGGGACTCAGGTCCCACAACTGCAATATAATAAACATAGTAATACCTTAAGTAAGACTAAAACTAGACTTATACCAAGCCTCGCGTAGCTTATGTGAGTGATGTGTCTGTGTGTCTGTGTGAGAATGTTTGTGTGTGTGAATGTTTATGTATGAGTTGATGTATTTGTGTTAAGTAAGTGATTACTTAGGTGTTTTGGATAGTGCAAGGTTTATCATTGTTTTGTAATTGTAGATGGGGTTGTTGTGAATGTCAATAACAATCGATGTGTGTACGATAGTTCGAAAATCGATTATAATCAGTTTATCGAAATTATACAGTGCAGGAAACATTTTGTCATTTTAAAAATTTAGACAAATGTAAAATCTTAACTCACGGATAACAATAGTTGCTTAATGTTTCATCAAAAGGTATAATATGTGATTAAAGACTGTACCCTTATAATAACCCAACTACTATAGGCACCGAGATTAGCCACTGAGCGCGCCACTGGAAATACATGAAGAGCTCTGGGTGGCCACTAAGTGCATTAATTGTGTGAAGGAATCTTGGAACTTGTTATTTCAAATGATGGCAAATCAAACACGTTAATTAAGCGAGCGAAGCGAGCTTTTCCATTTGCCTCTGCCGGAAAAATGTCCTGTTTTTTTTTTTTTTTTTTTTGTTTGTTTTTTTTTGTTTGAATGTCTCGCGATAACGTTCGAACGGAGGCTCGGATCGAGTTGAAATTTTCACCATCCGCATGCTTTGTTCTCGATTGAATGCCATTAGTTTTGTGGCAAAATCGTTCAAAAAGTTAAAAAGTTACATTAAAGTTAATCGAAAGTTTTTTTTCAAACTTCACGGCGACAAAATCTGAGGTGGACAAATCATTTAGAATGTCCGTCCGGTCACGAATATGTTTAATTTTATTTTGATCCGATAAGTAGTGTAGATGGAAATTACATTATAACAAAGTACGGTTACCATGGCAACGGAAAGTCGTGCAGCTTTTTTGGCTCATGATAGCGGTCGAACGGAGGCTCGGATCGAGTTGAAATTTTCACCATCCGCAAGCTTTGTTCTCGATTGAATGCCATTAGTTTTGTGCAAAATCGTTCAAAAAGTTAAAAAGTTACATTAAAGTTAATCGAAAGTTATTTTCCAAACTTCACGGCGACAAAATCTGAGATGGCCAAATCATTTAGAATGTCCATCCGGTCACGAATAGTTAATTTTATTTGCTCCGATAAAGTAGTGTAGATGGAAATTACATTATAACAAAGTACGGTTACCATGCGCAACACGAAAGTCGTGCAGCGTTTTTGGCTCATGATAGCGGTCGAACGGAGGCTCGGATCGAGTTGAAATTTTCACCATCCGCAAGCTTTGTTCTCGATTGAATGCCATTAGTTTTGTGGCAAAATCGTTCAAAAAGTTAAAAAGTTACATTAAAGTTAATCGAAAGTTTATTTTTCAAACTTCACGGCGACAAAATCTGAGATGGCCAAATCATTTAGAATGTCCATCCGGTCACGAATATGTTAATTTTATTTTGCTCCGATAAGTAGTGTAGATGGAAATTACATTATAACAAAGTACGGTTACCATGGCAACGGAAAGTCGTGCAGCTTTTTTGGCTCATGATAGCGGTCGAATGGAGGCTCGTATCGAGTTGAAATTTTGACCATCCGCAAGCTTTGTTCTCGATTAAATGCCATTAGTTTTGTGGCAAAATCGTCCAAAAAGTTACAAAGTTACATTAAAGTTAATCGAAAGTTTTTTTTTCAAACTTAACGGCGACAAAATCTGAGGTGGCCATATTATTTAGAATGTCCGTCCGGTCACGAATATGTTAATTTGATTTTGATCCGATAAGTAGTGTAGATGGAAATTACATAATAACAAAAGTATCGTTACCATGGCAACGAAAATTCACACTATGCAGTGCCACCTAGAAGTTATCAAAATACTATCGAGGAAGCAGTGTATTATTTGTAACCAAAGAGTTAAAATAGTTTTCCCAAGGAAACGATGTCAAGGTCTTCTAGATGCGGTGGATTTTATCCACAAAGTAAAGGTTAACCCACGGGTTTACCCAAATACCTTGGCAATAATAAATAATATTGGAAACATGGCCCCGTGGACAGCAAACGTCGCAAATTTTAAAATTTACAAAAATGTGCAATGTGGGTCTAGCTATAGCACGTGCTCGCTTATCAACGCGTCCAACATGAGCGTTTCCTAGTAATAATATATATAGATCCCACACATACAAAATTTGTAAAAAAAAATACAGCCAAATCTTACACACACTAAAGTAATGATATCTAAGAGAAGGACCAACCTCATGTACCCTTCTACAGTTGCGCATTCTTAATTCATAAACGTTCACTTCCGCGTAACTACATCCTTGAAAAGCTTGGCAAAATAGAATTTGCCACTATTAATAATATTAAACAATTGTTACCCAGAAGGAATTCTCGTACCACAACAAAATTTGGCATGTGTTGTCAGGTACATAAATCTCCCCGATTTTGATAGTTTTCAAGTTCACATCACGTTTCATGACGGCTGGGTAACAATCACCCTAACTCTGCTTGCTGTATAAGGTGCCTGAGTGTATAGCGCACCGCGGCTTGGCTGCGGCGCCATAACAGGCATCTAGATTTAAAAGGATTTTTGTGGGATGTGAATTCAAACAATCAATTACTTAAGGAGTGTCATTACTCGAATTCAGGATTAATAATATTTTTACTCAAATAACTTCTAAAGTCGTAAGATAAACGCAATGGAGTTTGCAACCATACTGTGATGTCAGCATTGAAGTTAAACTCTTATAAATATTATATTATTAATATTTAGATTTTAATCTACTATTATTCACAAAAAGAATCCTTATGAACTTATCATGCAGTTTTAAGGGTTAAGGTGGTCTAGACCTTACAAGTACACGGAAAATGACAGTTACAGTTTGATAACAGAAGACCTAGGCCTAGCCCCATGTAGGGCCTAAGTGATAGCCTGGATTTAGACCCCCTAGAAGGTTGTTGTAAATCTAGTTAATATTAAACTTCAAATCCGTTGGAACAATAAATATTATCATCACCCTATCCCATATTCAGCCTAGGTCCCAAACCCAAACCTAAAATGCATTGCAAGGAAGTAACATTTCTCGTATTTTACTCATTGTAAAGAAAGTTCGATCATCTGTCAATACTCGGCCTATGTATTTGTAAGTAACTATGGCCTAGATGAAGAAGACATTTAATTTGGAATCGAAACAATAACAAAACAAACTTATGTCATTTTCCTAATTTTTTCCACACTTAACTGTCTCATGGGGTCTGCCAGTAAAAGTGTTATAATATGACGTCGAGTCCCGTGTTGGCTTCTAGATTAGTACAGCCGACAATACAGAACTACTTTATTGATGTTCAAACATGATTTTACCTACAACTGGTACGTACAACGCAATTTAAATGTGAAAATAGCATGTGAAAGGATGGAAATGACGGTCTTCAC
>JAMZAV010010484.1:0-22133 GCA_024449915.1 Sweltsa coloradensis
ATTTTTAATTTGATTTAGCAATAACCCGCCCTGGTCTACACCAGAGCCGATTATTATAATATTTGACCTTTTCGTTTAAATAAAAAATCTACTTGCAATAGTGTCTTCAAAATTAACTTTAGATATATTTGCCATGAACGTCAAACATTTACTTTGGTACTCACAGATGGCTCCAAAATTGACAACAAGGTTGGAAAAGTGCTTTTTATTGCTCCACCTTACTGAACGTTTCAGGCTAACCGACGTGGGGTTTCTTTTTCCCACTGCAGATTTTATTCGCCATCCGTGAAGCTTTTAAATACATTTTCTAACGCTGTCGTTGTGGAGAATACCTTTTGTGTTCAGATAGTTTAAGTCACTTCAAGCTATAGAACTCATGTATTCAAGTCATCATTTGGTACAAGACTTCCAATTTATTTAGAAAAAACTAACCTCTAAGGGATATATATAATCGAGTTTTGCTGGATACCTGGGACACATGGGCAAAAGAGGGAAATAAAACACGCTGATAGGGCTGCTAAGGAAGTTTTCCCAGCGTCGCGACGTTGATTTCAATCTAGTTCCCGTTCCAGATGTCAAGAGTGGATTCAAGCAAAGATTGGTGGATTTGCGACAAGCAGTTTGGGATGTGTTGCAAAATAACAAATTGCGTAGTGTAATGCCCACATTTGACTAACAAAATTCGTCCACCACGTCTCGACTCTCACGTAGAGAAGAGGTGGTATTGTCTAGACTTCGTATAGGGCACACACGCCTAACACACGGATTCTCTTAACCAGAAAAAAGGGTTTATTCCCATATGTGACACATGTGTGGACCTTTAACCGTACATCATATGATAGCGGGAATGTACCAAATATGATGCCTTGCGCATGCAATTTGATCTCATCCCAATCATATGAAGAATTCTATCATTGATAACGGCGACAAACTTTCCAAATTCCTCATCCAAAGTAATCTATTTAAAAACATTAATTAACTTCATACACATTCTTTCTTTTCTTTATTTCATTTACATACATAACTTTTATTGTGCTATTACTTTTCTTCATCTTCAATTTATTTTGTTTTTTATACACTTTGAAAACAATCTAATCATCAAACATAAACCCGCATTAACTCTTATAATTTACTTTCATTCACAGGCGGCGCAATATGGGCCTAACCGGTTGATGCGCCCTAGTTTCTCACGTCGTCGTCGTTCCAGCTTGATTGATCACCGGATTATCGGGGTTCTCTACTTTAAGTAAACCGGTCTCTCGTTGGTCAATGTTTGCTCGTCGACGGTGTGGGCGCTTACAAGGATGGTTGTAACCATAAAATTTAATGTCCTAACTGAATAAAAATGAGTGAGTAGACTCTCCCAAAACGAATGTTTTTGTTTATCATTTAATAGGATAACAAAAAAAATAAAAATTTGTATGTTCTGTTTGATTAAAAATATAAATATATTTACAATTTAATATTGTGGGATGTTATTTATCTACAAAAACAACACAAAAAATCAGTGACTGTAATGATTTTTGACCCCGTCGGGGCCCCGGGATAAAATTTAAAAACCCCAAAGCAGCTCTTTTAATCGTACAAGGCGATATTAAAGAAAAGTCCCCCCAAACTCAGCTTCTAAGTGCGGAGTTTAAAAATTCACCGAAACTAGTGGCGACCTGGCAATCTCGTCGGGGAAAATCCCCTATCCCTTGACGACCTCACAAAAACAGACAAAGTCGATGAAGACCGCGACCTAAAAAATACCCCATTTTTTCCCCTACCCTTAACTGGTTCTAACCAGCAAGGGGGGGGCCCCCCCTCCCCTTTCCCCTAGGCTGATGGTGCATTGGGACCTTATGTTGACGCGCCCCCTTAAAATTCAAAAAACGAGAAAAAAAAAAAAAACATTCCGACATGGTTTTTAGGGGCACAAAGGACTGTCCGTGTAATATTTGAGGGTTTGTTTTTAAAGAAATGTGAGTGGCAGTTTACGTTCGATCATATCTAGCTTGCATGCTCACTCAAAAATGAATATTAAAAAAATTTTACCAATTCAGTATTGGTAGACAATTAATATTGACTATTACAGTGCCTTGGATCACGCAATCCTCTTTATACGCGCCGAGACCCGGACCTCCACCTTTGGGTGTATGGAGGTGCCGGGTAGGACTTTGAAATATTTACATAAAAAGTTTTTAAGAAATAAAGTTTAATTCCTTGGCCCTTTACGACTACCTATTTTCAAGTTCTTGTATGACATGTTTATCCATAAAGACATAGCATCGTACGGTCCCACTTCTGCGTTGTTTTTGGCTGCTGATCCGCTCAGAGGTGGATTCGTGATACCCTCCGTTCTCGGTGAAGCTCGCTGAACAAAACATTCTTGGTGACCATGTCTGTGTCCCGTGCGGGTTCTGACCACATGAACCACCTCCTCCCCATATCCCCTAGAAAATTAGATAGAGTGGAGCATTATGACCGAACGGCCTCGTCTGGGCCCGGGGTAGAATTGGCCCAGACCATGGCTCTGCTAATTGTTAAAGGCGATACAAGAGAAAAGGTCCACCTCGCAAACATCAGCTAGTAAGAGGGGAGTATATAACTCCCCGAAACTAGAGGCTAGCTCTGTCAATCGTCGTCAGGGACATCTCCCCCTTCTTTTGACGACCTCCCCGACGACGAAGACGACGAAAAATTGACCCCAAAAACGATGAAAAGACGCATGACGACCACGCCGTAAAAAACCCCAAAATCCTTCCCGTCCCCCTACCCGTGGCTGGTTCTGACCAGCAAAGTCTCCTCCTTCCCATATCCCTTAGCTAGAGTGGCGCATTATGACCTAACGGTTGACGCGCCCCCCAAGCTTATGAATCAGTGTTGCTGATGGGGGTATTCATACGAGATACGTGAGAGATCACGGTGAGCGCGGCAATTGAGGGGACATAACAAGACGGCCAATAAGAGAAAACCGTTCAATAACATAAACTCCAAAAAATGTTGTACCTCTATTTGCACTAAAATAAAAATAATTCTTCAATGACTGTTTTTTATTAGAAAATGTATTCGATTAAGCAACAAACAAACATTTATAAGTAAATATATTTCGAAGGTCCCCTAAAAATTTCATCAGAGCGGAGTAGCGGCTTGGATCAGGATTGTACCTAAAACACGTGCCCTTAGTCCTTTTAAAATAATCCCACACTTTTAAGGATAATATTAACGATCTATGCAAGTAACTTATTGGATTGGACGCATAATAATAATTTCTAAAAAATTTCTTATATCAAAATCCTTGGGCCCCCCTCTGGGCCCGTCTGGGCCCGAGGGAGAATTGGCCCAGACATGGCACTGCTAATCGTAAAAGGAGATTCAAGAGAAAAAGTCTACCTCGCAAAAAACAGCTAGTGAGAAACGGAGTATCTTACTCCCCGAAACTAGAGGCGAGCTCTGGCAAACGTCGTCGGGACACCGCTCCCTTCCCTTGACGACCCCCCGCGACGATGACAATGACACAACGAACGATGACAAAGACGATGACGACCGCGACGTGAGAAACCCCCCTTCCTCCCTTACCCGTGGCTGGTTCTGGACCAGCATGGCCCCCTCCGTCCCACCCCCCTTAGCTAGAGTGGTGCATTAAAGACCTAACGGGTTTACGCGTTCTTAATATAATAAAACCCAAAAAATAATAATCCTTGTAGAGCACGACAAACCAAGATATAAAAAATATAACTTGAGCTAGGTCGAAATGTGTGCACAACCCTACTGTATCATTTCCTGAGTACGATTACTTTAGATAATTTTTATACTAACAAAAATAAGAAACAACCGTATTTTATATTTACTGATTGACACTGTTTGCAACTATTCTCTACATAATAATGGCATAGAACTTAGGTAAAAGCGAAGGAAAAGAGAGCTGAGTATAACAGACACACTCTCATCCACCAACGCCATTGTAAAACCCTTCACGACACATGCCTAGTAACAGAGTCGATATAAAAGTTTCCTCGTTGAAACTTCTTCATCGACTCTGTTAGTACCAAACACAGTAGAACATAATAATGTTAGGACAGGAGTTCTTTCATCTGAGCTCTTTGCTCGGACGCCAAGACCAGGGCCACATGGAGCCGGAGTGTGGGGAAATACACAGTAATGGGAGAAGAAATACACTTTAAAAAACATCCAGGCATTTTAGAATTCGTTGTCCAATTAAATCTATAGTAATATATTAAAAAGTTGTTAACAATTATAATTAATAAAAATAAAACTATTGCGCACTATTTTTTATGCGGAGCACCACAAATGCGTTATTCGGTGCAGCCAAGTAGGAAAATTATTAATATTTTATACAATCCAGAAATTAAAAAATCCATCCCGATCGGGGTTCGAACCCGAGTCTCCCACTTTCCGGGTGGACACCTTAGCCAACTAGACCACCGAGACGGTAACTATTTAACTTCTGTATTGTCGTTACATTATAGAACTTGAATGGATGGAACAATAAAGCATCGAAAAACTGTTGCTGTTGAATTGACCAAACAAACATATTTTTTATGTACGCAGGTATGAGCGAGGGTATATTTCTCGATTTGGATAGTCGGGAAACACTCCCGTAGGTGGAATAATTAATATTTAATACAATCCAGAAATTAAAAAATCCATCATCAATCATCAAATAATAAGAGGGCTGTGGATTTGTCATTGTTGAGAAAAGTTCCAGTTTTTGTCTGTCTTGATTGGATTACACACCTTCAAAGTCGTGTTTAATTTCTCTGGAAAGAATTTCATTTCATTTTGTAATTCGGAAATTAGATACATCACAGTTTGTGTTGAAAATGGACGAAGAAGATATCTCAGGTTTGGGGTCTGTTTGTATTGTGAGCTGTTCTTTCAGATAAGTAGGAATCTTGGATTTAGTCATCGTTTTATTGTCTGGGCTGGTTGGTTTTTCATCTGCCGACAATATTCAGCAAGCTTAGATACTTTGAAAGTGTTTTACTTTTCTGTTGCAACTCATGGATTTCAACGCTCCAAAACCTATATTAGTTCTATTCGTTTGGACGTTTGATCTTGTCAAGCTCACTCTCCCTGCGATCGAATGCTGGTTCTGTCCATTGCATGCATGTCCCACCAATCCCCGTGGAAGAATTTGGCCCAGAGCTGGCTATGTTAATCATAAATTACTAAGAAGATATAAAGTCCATTACGCAAACAAGTGCTGGCAATAAGAAGATTATTCCCTGACACTAGAGGCGTACAATAGTACAATAGTCGTCGGGGACCCCACCCCAAACCCATGACGATATCTTAAAGGCCTAAAGACGATGACGACCGCGATGAGAGAACCCCGCCTCCGTTCCCCTACCCCCGTGGCTGGTTCTGACCAGCATGGACCATCCCCCCCACCACCCTCCCTTGGCTAGAGTGGTCTCCCCCTACCCGTGGCTGGTTCTGACCAGCAGGGACCACCCCTCCCCCCCCCCCTTGGCTAGAGTGGCGCATTATGACCTAATAGTTGACGCGTACTCAATCCAAATAAACAAACATTTAAATCTTTAAATTTTCTTTTTGTTTTCTCAATTATCTCTATTTTTTAGTTTTATAAATTTAACCAAATAAAAACAAATAAACAACAAACTTGTAACGATATGATCAATATATTACATCAAGCGGCGTAACATGACCTGTCCGGTTGAAGCGCCCTAGTTTCTCACGTCGTCATACTATCGCATCTCTCCGTTTCCCTGCAACTATACTCACGTTCAGTGACAAAAATTACACAATTTTGGTGATAGTAATTTGATCTTTATTGACAACGGAACCGTAGTCTAGCACCAACACTCCATAAAGCTTCTCCTTATGTATTCAGGTCATCTTTTGGTTAAATACATCCAATTATATTAAGAATACTGAACTTGCGAGGAAAAAGTCCATCTCGCAAAAATCGGCTAGCAAGTATGAAGGGTATTATTTTACTCCCCGAAAATAGAGGCGAGCTCTGGCAATCGTCGTCGGGGACCTTGCCCCCTTCCCTTGACGACCCCCCGGCGACGATGACAATGACATCACGAGCGACAGCTACGTGAGAACCCCCTTTTCTCTTCTTACCCATGGCTAGTTCTGACCAGCATGGGCTCCCCCCCCCTAACCCCGAGGTTAGAGTGGTGCATTATGACCTAACGGATGACGCATCCTTAATCCAAATAAACCAACAAAAAAAAACAGTGCGGCGATTTTATTTTATATTATTTTTCATGAATTGACCACATACAGCATAATTATTATGCCATTTTACAGTGACCAGTATAACAACTGATGATTAACAACGATGCATGATGAAGAAGTGAGGAGGGAAATCCGGTAGCGGTTACGTAGCCTTCTCTTTTCGAAAAATTCTAATGGAACCAACGGATTTACGTCCCATCTGAAACGAAAATTTACCTTGACAGCCATGCAGGTTCCTCGACTTACCCGGACTGACAATCAGACGTCGAGGAGAACGAAGCCGTTACAAAAGCTTTCGAACCCTCGTCTAATTCTCCAACCTTACGTTTTAATTGGTGGCGCCACCGAAACTAAGAGATTCACCCAGCAGACCTGATTATAATAAAAAAAGGAGCCAGGGCCTATTGGATTAGTCAAAACACAACATATACTCAATAATGTACGTATAAAATAGTACGATATTAATGCACAGACGCAAACTGGCACATTATGACCTATAATGGTTCATGTGCAAATACAACATATTTTATTCTATTTATATGTCATCAATACATCGGGATATAAAACAGATAAATAGTATTTTGTCACTTAATTGATATTTTAATCTAAATTATTTTTGTCATTATCTATCACAGTGTATCACATGTCGCTAAATAATTTCGACAACGACATTGAAAATTTTCAACGTAGCAACGAGGCCGAAATGATTCAAAACTATTAGTAATTTACTCTTTATTTACTTAAAATGTCAAAAGCGGCGCACAATAACCTAACCGGTTGACGCGTCCTAGTTTCTCACGGGGTTCTATAGAGGAAGTAACACCACGAGGACGCGGGTTCGTGTCCCGCACAAGGCCTGGGTTTAAGTAATTGTCCTGCACCCTCATCTATCACCACTCGTCGACAACACATTGATAACTCTACTTCCAGTTTGAACAGAGCGCCGTATACGTTGTGTTCGTCTGGTCCGGAGTTTGAACCATAGATATTGAACCCCTATTGTAGGCTAGATTAGCAGTCGGTGGTCCACTTCCGTGACAATTAGAAGCCATCTTGAAATTCCAGTTTAAATGTTAATCAAATGGGAGCGATTTGTAGTTCAAATAGTTCTCAAGATTGCCGCCAGGTTGACAGGTAAGCATTCGAGCCTTTAACACCAAATGATTACTAAATTCCCTTATGCAATAACTTCGTATTGTTTATGTTTGTTTTATACCATGATGCACAAGCTAAAACCATATCAAACAATCCCGTAAAATACTTTAATGCATTAAAAAAGCATCAATTAAAACGCCAAATCGCCATCTTGAAATGGGCCGATTGACTCTTCAATTTGCTACGCTCGCGCCTGTGCGGAGGTATAGGAGACTGCGTATCTAGCCTACAATAGGGGTGCAATATCTATGGTTTTAAACATTCAGTTGCGCGGTTATGACCTCACGGTTTTAAGCACCCTTAACCCATGTCACGCATAGCTAGTTAGGCCCTTTGGCTGAGGGTGGTGATCGCCAAATGAGTGTTTAAGTGGGGGCGTAGCGTAAACTCTTTAGGCCCTTAAATAGCTAGCACGGACCAGAGATCGGGGGTAGGTGGGTTCATGGGGGGGATGTAGACACAGTATTTAGACGTGATTCCACTTAAGAGACCACACGTATTAAAGATAACATAATAACCCTCCTATTCTGGCCTAGGATCAAACCCTACGTTTTTTCCGTCTGGCAGACCGGGGGGTTCATACCTCTACTGCTCTATGACTTACTAATGGGTGTGCCTGGCTTCCGAATGCTTGGGGTTTCCGGGTTATGGGGTTTAGACTGGCCCCTCCGACACCCTGATGTCAAACCCCGGGGCGATGTCTTCTCACTTAAACCTCTTCCGATGGCTAATCCTTGTTCTGGTTCTTCATGCGGCAATCCTCACTTAGAACACTTCCAGGACATTTGTGGTTCCTTTGGGGTTGTTGTTCCCCTGTCCTGACCTCCTCCGTCAACGGTTTCGCTCGTCTCCCCCCGTTCTCCACGAACGTCCGCACTCTTACGTTTCGTGCACTTAATCAAAGTCCGATTTAAACTTGCCTATTTAGTTGTGCAATCTTTAGTATTTTCAGCTTTTTGGGTCGGTCGATTCCCTTCCTGTATTGCGTCTAAATGAGCCTCCCCGGGAAAAGTAACTATAGACGTCTTGACCCTTAATAAACTCACGTCGGTATTTCTCTGGCGTAAATGACGTCAAGCATGATTGTGACATTTTCCCCGGTTGAGTAGACCATGTGTTAGGGTCCTAACCCTAATACTTTACATGCCCCCCCCTTCCATAGGGCACGACCCCGTGACCTGGGCCGCTTGTAGCTTGAAGCCCCTCCTTTGACTTTTAAACATTTCCTCTGGCGTGAGGGTCTTTTTCCCCCTGTTTCTCTTCCTTTGTCTTGGCCGAAAGATCTCTTCTGTCTTGGCAAAGATTCACTTCTTTTGGGCGCCACATCCTCTCCAAGAACCAGTTAACCAAACATACCAGGACCCCAAACTGAAATCCTATTAAGAAGAAAAAAAACAAAGAATTCCCACGTTTTCCGGACGAAACTCATAACCTCGCCTTTAGCATGTACATCCAGGTAACTAATATAAAAGACGTGACTTTTACACAGTCAACCTTCCTAATAAAATTTAAAATTTCCTGTGAATTAGGATCAAAAAATTTTAACCTGTAAATCCCTATATCTTAGTCTAGTCACAAACAATAACAAAAAACACAAGTATAAATTAGCTAATTATTTGTTTGTGTGTAATTCCAAATGAAAACAATAAGAAGCACATTAAGATTTACTGTCCATTTCCCTAAGTAAAAACATTTGGAATTCCTGGAAAAATTCCCTAGATTTTCAAATCAAAATAATTTTCCAGTGTGGTCCCGACATTTTTGACAAAACGACCCGGGACACTTCCCCGTCGTCTGTCAGAACCGCAGGCATGTACTGCTTTCCCTTCCTCCCCCCGATACCCATTCGAGTGAGCGGGGCGCGTCAACTGTACATAAATAAAAAGCGAACAGCCATTTGCGTACAACAACAAACCCCGTTGCTTTCACTTGACAGCTCGCCCGTTCACCACAACAACAGCTGACGCATTACATAACATTACTGCCGTGACTCGGCTCGCCAGCATAACTCGTAATCATAGAATATTTATAATCTCAATTCACAGACCAAAACAATAAATTTACAATTAACAATTATGCAAAACTTCTTGAAACAAATAACCAGTTTAAAATTTTTACTGTATTTCTGAATGATTTAACAAAATTGTTTTATTATTGAAATAAAACTTATTAATTTATATAATAACAATATAATTTAAAAATAACTAAACAAAAACCTAACTTGTTACTTGTTAATACAGCCATGCTCACCGTCACCAGAGTCTGGTAAAAACCCACTTTCAACTTTTTTTTACATAAGATCTTGAATGTGCAACTTCTGCCGCATCGACAAAAAAAACAATTAATTAATCGCAGAGCAATTAAAAGACTCGATTTTTCATTTCACATGCCTGTGCCTCACTCAAAAGGCTTTGCCCGACACTTACTAGCTCAGCGGAATACATAGGCCTACTACTGACACTGAGAAAAAACATAGTCACATCTGCTAATATAGACCTCGAAAATAAAATCACAAACAGTATAACAAACGAAGAATTAAGTCCATGGTATAAATATGCATTTACACATAGGACTGTGAACCACCCCTGGTTCCTCCACCCTTGAAGCCAAGTGCAAATGAGACGGCATTTCCACCCCATTTGAACCCAATAGCGAATTGGTACAGCACTGCTACCACTCCTTTTGAACTGCGGAGATAATGGTACGTCGTGCCACCACTTCCATACTAGGGTATGACACCCTTTTGGCGCTCCCCTTAACCAATGCTGCGTAGGACATTGATGTCCCACAACCCCTCCACAATAGGGCAAACAACCACCTCGGGTTTTCCTTCCTATCCTCACAAGACGTAGCCACTGTTGCACTTCTGCCCTCGGCAACCACGAAGCGAAACCACCACTTCATCCCCTACGTACTCATCGACAGTAGGCAGTGAA
The DNA here is from genome assembly GCA_024449915.1 of Sweltsa coloradensis. Lineage (NCBI taxonomy): Eukaryota > Metazoa > Arthropoda > Insecta > Plecoptera > Chloroperlidae > Sweltsa > Sweltsa coloradensis. The sequence continues at coordinate 10,308 of JAMZAV010010484.1, forward strand.
GTACTACTCTCTTCACCTAGCAGTGACATCCCCAAGGCATCCCCTACTTCCTCATGAACGGTAGACAGCGAAGTATTACTCTCTTCACCTAGCAATGACATCCCCAAGGCATCCCCTATATCCACGTGAGCGGTTCCACTACCCTCCTCATTACTATTAGACAACAAAACATCCCCTATATCCTCGTGAGTAGTAGATACCATAGAACAACCCTCCTCAATCTTAGAACTAAAAACCTTAGAAATTACCTTGTCACTGCTATAAGTTATCACCGAAATGTCACTACCCTTAATCACAGGGCACAAAACCTTAGAAAATACCTCTTCATTGCTGTTAATCGTCACCGGAGAGTCACTACTCGTAACCACAGGACACAAAACCTTGGAAATTTCCTCATTATTACAAACAGTCGGCACCTCATGCTACCTATTTCCACTACGGGCGCTCCAACGGTGTAAACGGCACAGAAGATGGACACAAACCTTAGAAAATACCTTTTTATTGCTGTCAATCGTCCCCCGGAGAGTCACTAAATGCTCGTACCACAGGACACAAACCTTAGAATTTTTCCATTATTTCAAACGGTCGGCACCCCAGTTCTACTACTCCCCCAAAACAGGGTGCTCCAAAAGGTGTTGACGGCACAGAAGATGGTATCTGTTCCCCCGAGACAACAACAGGTGCTCTGCGATGAGCCTCGAATGCAAGCTTGACACAGTCCTTCTTTAAAATTTACCCTGTTCTCGAAGTAAAAACAAACCACCCTTCTGTCAAAATCACGCTGAGGAGATCGGTGGGACAATACCTTCCCGACCCCTGGGTCCCTGGATCGCACCGTACTTAACCCCCGAAACGTTATCTGACAAATTTGCATTTTGACAATTACTAAACACTCCCTAGATCCTTAAATTCTTCCATTAAAATCTCCGTCTTCCCATTTAACTGAATAACTGGTTCATTTGAAGGCTTCACTACCAGGTGGTTTCCCTTCCCAAACGAGACATTAAAAGATCAAAATTCCTCTTTGTTCAATCTCTCCACCTGCTGTATTATGTCCAACAAATCATCATAATCCGTACACGAAAATTTCACCAGCAATTTTTGGACCTCCGGCCAAAAGACCTTTAAAACACCACCAAGCTCTTTCCCGACCCGTCATCTTGGATCCACCTTAGCACACAGCCGACCCTTATCAAAAACATAGGCTGACGCTTCCTCCCCTTTCCGCTGGACCCTTGCAACCATTCGTAACACCCAATTACTCCAAGTGCTATGTGGCATAAGACTACTGCCCTGGTATACCTGACTATCACCCTGGTACCTCTGATTACCACCTTGGTATATCTTATTACCACCCTGATACATCTGAGTACTACCTTGGCCCAACTGACCCACAGGCTGCTGTCCTGAAACAACCCCCCGCTGCATTGGCATATTAGAGGGGAAAAGACGCGGGAAAAGATACCGGCTGCATTTGAGGACCTTGTTGAAATGCCACTGCGGGCCCCATAGCCCCCTGCTGAAATGCGCTAGTTGCCCCCACAGCCCCCTGTTGGAATACATTATTGGCCCCCATAGCCCCCCGTTGGAATGCATTAGCGGACCCCACAGCCCCCTGTTGAAATTGAGGATAAGAGTGAAAGCCCCTTGCTGTGATTGGAGGGTTAAAACTGAAAAACCACCCTGTTGACTAAGGCTCCCCTGGACTCGAACACGGGAAACCCGTTTTGGGCGACCAAAACTCTGATGATGAGTATCCTCCCGGTAAACACCCCACCATTTTTAAAAAAACTAGCCTTGAGCACCGACCAAATCTAAATTTTTGGGCGTTCCCCAACCCCATCAAACGGGTTTTCCCACTATGTTCCCGACGTCTTATAGAGATACCATTCATTTTGACTACCTGTCAAAAAGAAATCTAATAGATCTACCTTTTTATCATCTGACCAGCCATTTATAGACGCCGCTGCTTCATAGTTTCTAATCCAAATCTCCGCAGCATCCCTCCCTCTCGATACTTCTCAGGAAAGACCTGTGTACGTACTCCCCTTTATGCTGAGCTTGCAGTTCACCGGGCACGGAAAGCTTGGTCGCCGGAAAATAGGCACGCCAGCCGCCACCTACTTTTCGCAGGCGCCCCTAACGCCCGGGCACCCACAGAGTATCTATCTACTCCCATCAAAACAACCCACCAAAACCCATTTTGTACACAGTACACAAAAATGCAACTATACAATCCGGCGCCATCACCATGTCCGCATAGCTAGTTAGGCCCTTTGGCTGAGGGTGGTGATCGCCAAATGAGTGTTTAAGTGGGGGCGTAGCGTAAACTCTTTAGGCTTAAATAGCTAGCACGGACCAGAGATCGGGGGTAGGTGGGTTCATGAGGGGGATGTGACACAGTAATTAGACGTGATTCCACTTAAGAGACCAGCACTGTATGAAAGATGAACACAATAACCCTCCTACTCTGGCCTAGAGGCTCGAACCTACGAGTTCCGCCTGGCAGACCGTGGGTTCATACCTCTACTGACTCTATGACTTACTAATGGGTGTGGCATGGCTTACCGAATGCTTGTGGTTCCTGGTATGTGGTTTAGACTGGCCCCCTCCGACACCCTGATGTCGAACCCGGGCGATGTCTTCTCACTTCACCTCTTCCGATGGCTAATCCTTGTTCTGGTTCTTCATTCGGCAATCCTCACTTAGAACTCTTCCAGGACATTTGTGGTTCACGTTGCGGTTGTTGTTGCCCTGTCCTGACCTCCTCCGTCAACGGTTGTCGCTCGTCTCTCCCTGTTCTCCACGAACGTCCGCACTCTTACGTTCCGTGCACTTAATCAAAGTCCGATTTACTTGCACTATTTAGTTGTGCAATCTTTAGTATTCAGCGTTTTGTCGGTCGATTCCCTTCCTGTATTGCGTCTAAATGAGCCTCACCGGAAAGTAACTAGACGTCTTGACCCTTAATGAACTCACGTCGGTATGTTCTCTGGCGTAAATGACGTCAAGCATGATTGTGACATCTTCCCGGTTGAGTAGACACATGTGTTAGGGTCCCAACCCTAATACATGACACCCAAAAACTAAAAACATTCAGTTAAACATCAAGGATCACTTGTGTTATCAGGCCGGAATATGTTGCCTTGCGCACGCGTTAGATCTCTCGCAATCGCATGATAACGACGACAAACCTTGTAAATACCATCATCTAGAATATTATGGGAGTAATCCCTGAAACTGGAGGCGAGCTCTGGCAGTCATCGTCGTGGTATCCTTCATTTTCCCTTGACGACCTCCAAGACGACGTCGACCAAGGAATAACAGTAACGATGACAAAACGATGAAGACTGCGACTTGAGAACACACGTTTTACTCCCCCTACCCGTGGCTGGTTCTGACCAGCATGGACCCTCCTTCCATATCCCAGGCTAGAGTTGCGCAGTATAACCTGACGGTTGACGCGCCCTTATATTTATTGAGTCCAATGCGATAACAGCTTCGTTCAAGTGAGCTACTCCCGGCGAATATATGTTAGATATCGCGCGTGCGGGGACAATTAAATTATTTATTTATTTATTTATTTTGTCTTTACTTATTGCTTTTAATTTTCTTTCTTTTATAAACGAAGAAAATAACATAACACACAAAAAACAAATTAAAAGTTTTAACTTACAACATCACATGAGGCGCAATATGACCCACCTGGTTGACGCGTCCTAGTTTCTCACGTCGTCGTATGCAGTGCGGATAAGTGCGGTCTAAGTTGCAGCATAACCTCTGTAGAGGTGGGTGGCCGGCTAGCTGCAATGGTGGAGAGTGGGTCTTCAGATTAGGGAGCCTGCCTTGGCGTTGGCGTATACAGACTCGTGGCTTATGTAAACCATTTTCTCCTAGCAAAAGACACATATTTTAGATGATGGTGGAGGTGCCGGTCCAGGCAATTGTTTATTTATTGCCGATACACAAAATGACATTGAAAAAACCCTGGCAAGCGAAAATAAATAAATAATATTCAAAAGTTAAATTCTTCAGATGTAAAATTAAATTTAAACATTCCGTGTCATTACAGTCGTGCCTTAGAGGAATTCAAAATGACTCACAACTCTCGTTTAACAATGTAGAACTTTAATTCAAAACAAATGTCCGTCTTCCGGCATTTTGTTTGACTGAAAGCTAAATTGGCAACACCACGATGTTGAATTACGCAAAAATCGCATGTTGAAAATCAACCTATTGAAAGTTCTCAGGATGACATCGTGGGGAGAAGATAGGACTTGCATGTTGAGAATTAACTGATCTCTAGTTTGCTCCAAGATGGACTATGGATGTTTCGTATACTCTTCAGCAAGTAACACACAACCCTTAAACTTCTAGACACTGTCCACCATTGGGGGTCTTCGTCTTAATCTTAATGCCTTTCGAAAAAGCCCGGTAGTCAGCTTGTATGCCGAGTCAGGTGTGTCCTCCTTGGCAGAACGACGAATCCTTTATTCTTTCTTTTCTTTATTTTCATTCACATACAGAACTTTTATTTTGCTATTTCTTTCATCATCATCAATTTATTTCGTTATTTATACAATTAGAAAACAATCTAATCATCAAACATACCAGGAGGGCTATTCCTGAAATCTGAACGGGACGGGACGGATGGGCCAAACGACACGACTCAAACCCCACCCGTCTCGTCCCGTTCGTCAGTACCCGGCCGATTTGCTATTCCCGAGTTCAAAGTCGACGAGACGGGTTGGGTGAGCTAGTACCCGTTCGTTGTCAACACTGCATTTGATTTAGTTTTGTTGCAAACCGCACTTCACTATTTCTAACCAATGGCGTGCCTCGATTTCATGTTTACGTCTTGCTGTCAAAAGACAGCTGCAGACGACAAAGCAATAATATTGACGCGAATTTGAGGTTAACTTGCATTGCAATTCCGATTTCTCGTTGTTAGTCTATAATCATTCATCGATCGTTATTTTATATACTATCGACTAAATATTTTGCGTTTGTGAAGTGCATTATGAACAGTGTAATAATGTTTTAACCACTGTTTGCTAATTTAAACTCGTAAAGCTAAGCCCTAGGGTCATTCACATACACTTATTTCATGTTACACAGTTGATACTACCATTGTAAGAAAAACTACTACTTGAACCAAATGACAACCAACTTAGATGACCACTGTTATCACATTGCTTTTCCTTTAAAAAGCAAAATAAATATATACTCTGTATCTATTCATGAATTCATAATATGACAGCCCATATTTATATAACATAGGAGGCAAATATTAAGTAAATATATTTTTATTTAAGTCAGTAAGATCTTGTTTTAAATGGGTGGTACACTCGCTGGAAAGACTTTAAGCAATATCCAAATCAATCAATCAAACCGACGACAATGAAAATGACACAACGAAACGAGGACAAATACGATGACGACCGCGACGTGAAGAAACCCCCCTTCCGCCCCTTTCCCGTGGCTGGTTCTGACCAGCATGAGACTTTCCTTCCTACAACCCTTGACTAGAGTTATTACAATATGATCTAACGGTTGACGCGCCCTTAAAATTAATGAATGAAAACAACCGCGAAGTGTGAACTACCCTTACCACCACTTGCCTTACCTCTGACTGTTTCTTACCAGCATGGGGCTTTTATTATTTTACTTCCCCAAATCAAGAAGCGAGCTCTGGCAATCGTTGTCGGGGACCTTGCCCCCTTCCCTTGACGACCCCTCAACGAAGATGACGACAATGACACCACAAACAATGACGAAGACAATTACGACCGAGACGTGAGAACTCCCCTTTTCCTCCCCTTACCCGTGGCTGGTTCTGACCAGCATGGGTCCGCCCTCCCCATATCCTCTAGGTTATAGTGGTGCATTATGATTATCGTATGCTGGCAGAATGTAGCATCTATGATGTTCGCAGTTTGTTCTCTCTCAATCATATGAATAACTTCTATCATTTGATAACGGCGACAAACTTTATTAATTTCTCTCCAATTTTTAATTTTTGTATTTCCAGTTTCATAAATTACTTAAATTTTGCTATTACTATCATCATTTCCTTTTCTTATATGAACTTAGAAATTTATTCATTCAGTCAATAAATTTAATCGTAAAACAAACCATTAACTCGGTCATCTCATCAACTTTCAATATCATAGACGGCGCAATATGACCTAACCGGTAGTTTCTTACGTTGTCGTTGAAGTTGTCGAAGTCGAAGGCTTCGCTTTCAATAGCGGCCCGTTTGCGGAAAGTTGTTGCTAATCGACGGCCGCTATTTAATGGGAATTCATATTTGTGTTCCCTTTTTTTAGTAAAATCAGCTGTGCACCCGAGCCTACACAATGGCCGTGTAGGCTCTACTAAATTTGAATATTTGCAGCTATTTAAGTGGTCCTGTTCATTTTGTCCATCTTCTAGGCTAGAGTAGTATCGTATTATGACCTTATGGCGGTCGCGTCCTTATATCCAATATACCCAAAAAATAATTCAGAAAATAATTTTAAATTAAACATACAGAAACTTAGCCTATATATTAACTTTCAATATCACATGCGGCAAAATATGACCTGACTGGGGGCAGCGCCCTTGTTTCTTTCAGGCGCGTCGGAACGTTTTGAAAGTTGGGGGGCAAACCTGGTGCAGCTGGGGTCTGGGGCGAAGCCCAGCCGCCGGAGGCCCTTTTCGCCGAAGGCGAAAAAAATTTCACTATACTACAGTTATTTCGTCATGTTTTAACTGCACCCGGACTCTGTAAACGATGTTTTACATCAGCTATCTGCGATCTAAAAACTCAAAAAATGAACGTGAAGTGGCCCATTTTAATAAATTAAAACCTAATTTTGTATGTAATGACAAAGCATACAGGCAAACATATTTGTTTAATGATTTACCCTCTTCTTTAAAAAAAAAATACTAACTGAAGGCTGTTTAGTATACGTTTCATCTTAAAATTACGATATCAATTTAATCTTTAACACCATTAAACACGAAACAGTGACAAACACTACACACACTTACACTTCAGACTACACTACTTATATTATAAGAGGAATAATCTTCCACTTGTCACTTCGCTACAATCACTACACCACTCCAAAGATGACTTTACGCATAACGATGCGACACGAGGGAACCAAATCCAACTTGCGTCTGCCAATAACTCTAGCAAATCATTCAAAGGGATGTTTGGATTAGACGTGAGTCTGAGTCACGTGTCCACTCTCACTGAAGTGAGTGACAAACACACAATACAAGACTGGTGGCTGGTTATAAAGATAGTCGGCATGGGGTACGTCAGCCAAAATAACATTCCTGCTATTGTTGGGTTGTTTCTTCGTGGAAATGAATTGTTGACAGATCATCCGATGTTGCTTTCCCAAAAAGTAGAGTAGAAATCTTGATTTTTCAACTCTAAAATCTGCCCCCCTATGCCCCCATGGCATGAAAGTTAGGGGGGGGGGGCAATGCCCCCCTTGCCCCCCCCTGTTCCGACGCCACTGGTTTCTTTCATTCACAAGCATACACATGTTTAAATTTTTATTTTCATTCCCTAACATAACAATTATTTTGAAAGTAAAGGAGCAAGAGGTATGATTTTATTTCCCGTGCATCTTTCGTGGAAGAGTTTTGCGGTAGTAATTGTATTCTATTAGGTAGTAGGATACAAGTTTTTTTGCACTTTCCTTGCAGGCCATGCTATGCTGTAGAGGGCGTCGGGGGGCGTCGCAAACGCCCTTAAAACGTTTTTTAAGAGGGATGATTTTTTATCTCGTGTGCCTTTTGTGATAGTGTTGCGGTAACTATATTTTGTTAACTAAGAGCAAAAAAAATTTTTTGCCCCTATTTTGCAGGTCCTGGTATGCTTAAAAGGCGTCGGGAGCTTTCCGCGACGCCCTGTAACGTTTTTTAAGGGGAATTATTTTTTATCTCATGTGTTTTTCGTGATAAAGTATTGCGGTAAACTGTATTCTATTAAGAAATGACAAACAAGGTTTTTTCACCAACTTTGCAGGTCCTGGCACGCTTCAGAGGGCGTCGGGGGCGTCGCGACGCCTAAAACGGTTTTCTGATAAGAGGAATGAATTTTTATCCCCGTGTACCTTTCGTGCTAGAGTGTTGCGGTGAATTGTATTCTATTAAGAAATAGCATACAGTTTTAGCACTTACCTTGCAGGTCTTGGCACGCTTCAGAGGGCGTCGGGGGCGTCACGACGCCCTATAACGCTTTTTTAAAGAGGGATTTTTTTATCGCATGTGCCTTTTGTGATACAGTATTGCGGGGGAATTGTTTTCTATTAAGTAATAGCATACAAGTTTTTAGAACCTACCTTGCAGGTCCTGGTAGGCTTCAGAGGGGTCGGGGGCGTCGCGACGCCCTTTAACGTTGATTAAGAGGAATTATTTTTTTATCTCATGTGTTTTTCGTGATAGAGTATTGCGGTAAACTGTATTCTATTAGTAATGACAAACAAGGTTTTTTCACTAATTTTGCAGGTCCTGGCACGCTTCAGAGGGCGTCGGGGGCGTCGCGACCCCCTAAAACGGTTTTCTGATAAGAGGAATGAATTTTTATCTCGTGTACCTTTCGTGCTAGAGTGTTGCGGTGAATTGTATTCTATTAAGAAATAGCATACAAGTTTATAGCACCTACCTTGCAGGTCTTGGCATGCTTCAGAGGGCGTCGGGGGCGTCACGACGCCCTATAAACGCTTTTTTAAAGAGGGATTATTTTTTTATCGCATGTGCCTTTTGTGATACAGTATTGCGGTGAATTGTATTCTATTAAGTAATAGCATACAAGTTTTTAGAACCTACCTTGCAGGTCCTGGTAGGCTTCAGAGGGCGTGGGGCGCGTCGCGACGCCCTTTAACGTTGTTAAGATGCTTGATTTTTTATCACGTGGCCTTTCGTGATAGAGTATTGCGGTAAACTGTATTCATTTAAGTAATATCATTCAAGTCTTTTGAACCTACCTTGCAGGTCCTGGTACGGATCAGAGGGCGGCGGGGGCGTCGCGACCCCCTATCACTTTTTTTTAGAGTGATGTTTTTTTATCTCGTGTACCTTTCGTGATAGAGTATTGCGGAAGACTAATTCTATTAAGTAATAACAATTAAGTTTTTAAAACCTACTTTGCAGGTCCTGTACGCTTCAGAGGGCGTCGGGGGCGTCGCGACGCCCATAATGGGTTTTTTATAATAAAGATTATTTTTTATCTCGTGTCCCTTTTCATGATTAGAGTATTTCGGTAAAACTATATTCTATTAAGTAATAGCATACAAGTTTTTAGAACCTCCCTTCCAGGTCCTGGTATGCTTGAAAGGGCGTCGGGAGCGTCGCGACGCCCTATAACGGTTTTCTGAAAAGAGAAATGAATTTTTATCTCTTTTTACCTTTCGTGCTAGAATGTTGCGGTGAATTGTATTCTATTAAGTAATAGCATACAAGTTTTTAGAACCTACCTTGCAGGTCTTGGCACGTTTTCAGAGGGCGTCGGGGGCGTCACGACCCCCTAAGACGTTGATAAAGATGCTTGATTTTTATCTCGTTGGCCTTTCGTGATAGAGTATTGCGGTAATCTGTATTCTTTTAAGTAATACTTTAAGTGTTTTTTATCACCTTCCTTTGCTGGTCTTAGTTTGCTGAAAGGACTCTTAAAATCACTCTTAAAAACGTTATAGGGCGACGCGACGCCCCCGACGCCCTCTGAAGCGACCAGGACCTGCAAGGTAGATGCAAAAAAACCTGAATAAATATTACTTTATTGAATACAGTTTACCGCAATACTCTATCACGAAAGGTACACTTGATAAAAAATCAAGCATCTTTTTCATCGTTAAATGGCGTCGCGACGCCCCCGACGCCCTCTGAACGTACCAGGACCTGCAAAGTGATGCAAAAAACTTGAATGAATATTAATAATTCAATACAGTTTACCGCAATACTCTATCACGAAAGGTAAAACGAGATAAAAAAAACTCACTCTAAAAAACGTAATAGGGCTTTCGCGACGCCCCCACGCCCTCTGAATCGTACCAGGACCTGCAAGGTAGGTTCAAAAGATTTAAAATGATATTACTTAAATAAATACAGTTTACCGCAATACTTATCACGAAAGGGCCAAAACGTGATAAAAATCAAGCATCTTAATCAACGTTAAAGGGCTCCGCGACGCGCCCCCACCCGCCCCCCTGACCCACCAGGACCGCAAGGTAGGTTCTAAACCACTTGTATGCTATTACTTAAAAAGAATACAATTCACCGCCCAATACTGTAATCACAAAAGGCACATGCGATAAAAATAAAACCCTCTTTAAAAAAGCGTTTAGGCGTCGTGAAAGCCCCCGACGCCCTCTGAAGCGGCCCCAAAACCTGCAAGGTAGGTGCTAAAAACTTGTATGCTATTTATTAATAGAAATACAAATTCCCCCGCAACACTCTAGCACGAAAGGTACACGAGATAAAAATTCATTCCTCTTTTCAGAAAACGTTTTTTGGGCGTCGCGACGCCCCCGACGCCCTCTGAAGCAAGCCAGGACCTGCAAGGTTGGTGAAAAAAACCTTGTTTGTCATTACTTAATAGAATACAGTTTAACCGCAATACCTATCACGAAAGGCACATGAGATAAAAAATAATTCCCTTAAAAAAACGTTATAGGGCGTCGCCGGGCGCTCCCGACGCCCTTTTCAAGCCATACCAGGGCCTGCAAAAAAGGTGCAAAAAATTTGTTTGCCCCTTACTTAACAAAATATAGTCTACCGCAACACTCTATCACGAAAGGCACACCGAGATAAAAAATCATCCCTCTTAAAAAACGTGTAAGGCGTCGCGACGCCCCCGACGCCCTTGCAGCATAGCATGGCCTTTCAAGGAAAGTGCAAAAAACTTGTATCCTACTTCCTAATAGAAAACAACTTACCGCAAAAATCTTCCACGAAAGAGCCACGCGTTTTCCCTCCTCCGTAAATAACATCAGTTTTTGTATCGGTTCTCGTCCCCGAGTTTATTGTTTTTTATATACGTCCGTGTAGCGTCAGTGCAAAGTGACCTAAAGTCAAGATCAGATTCAAAATTCTACAACGGTTCTCTTCTCTTTAAAGTTTTGTATCAGTTCTCCGCCCTTGGCCCTTGGTTTCCACTGATCTACCGCTCTCGCTGGCCAACCCCTCGAGCGACCGTGTCCGCGAGCGGACAAGACGCGGCCCAACCTCGCTCGCCCTACATCTCGGGTGCATGTTTCTCATCGCAGGAGACATCGAAGTTAATCCCGGACCTGCATTTCAACCTGCAACCAGCCAACACAGTCGGGCGAATAAGTCAATAAACAACGCGTCTTTGTACTACCAGAACACTCGTAGCATATCAGGGAAAAACTCGGCGATCTCAATCTCTACTTCTCAGACCCCAGCGAGTTTGACATCATTTGCCTCACAGAAACATGGCTTAACCACAACACGTTTGAGATCGAGGTGCTCGACAAAAACTCAGTTCACTGTGTACCAAAAAGATCGCAAGCAGCCGAATAAAGCTAAGATTAAAGGGGAGGAGGGGTTCTCACAGCAATCAACTCTGATCTTTCCTCGAAAAGCCGCGCTGATCTGGATTTTGAAGACTGCGAAATTTTCTGGGTTGGCGGAGGCAGTTTATGGTGGGATTGCCCCCCTATTCGGAGTGTTCAATCCAATGTATTTTATCGCCCCCGGGGTGTGTATTGGGGGCCCCCAACCTACTGGGGCCCCCTCTCGCACGATTAAAACTGGATAACTTTTCAATACTCTTTTTTAAACGTGTTCAGTCCTTCCACTAAC
>JAMZAV010010485.1:0-23130 GCA_024449915.1 Sweltsa coloradensis
TTTTTCAACGAAAACAGGAACAAGGCTAGCTTTTGAGCCATGGAAAAAACATCATCCTTTCAACATTCTAAAAAAAGGGGTCATGTTATCGACTTTGTGGCATAAAACCCTTTGCCACCTTTGGGGAGTTTCTTCTAGAATGTTACGGGAAGCCATTGAGTTTTAAAAAACGATCTATAACAGCAAGTAGCCAACTTTTTCGTAACGTGGAAACCTCAATTTCAGGGATACATGTACAGCCACTAGGCTGGCTTGAAACCAAGGACCAACAACCAACCCCCCAGTTATTTCCCTGCAGATGACTGTTGCAAGTAAATACAGACGTTAGAGCAGGTTGAGTGACAAGATCCATGACGAAAAGAAAATATAAAGGGACATGAGGACTTTCTTCTTTCTTTGAAAACGTAAAGTTTTGCTGTTTCTTTGATTTGTTTTTAATTTGCCATATGGCAGTGTTTTTCTATTTTTTTATATTTTGTTGTATTTTTTTTTCCCAGTTTTTTTCTATTTATAAATTAATGTATTTTTTCTTTTTTTAATATTAATTTGTTTTGGGCCCCTGAGAAGTGAGTGAAATTTATAAAAACTTTGGCCTAATGTGAAAAAAACGGGGCATTATAACCGAAAAACCTAGTTCTTTAATTCATACGGCCACAAAAATATAAAAAACTATTATTTAAAAAAATGGAGCCTCAGGGTTAACCCACAAATGATTTAGGGTGTAGTCCCTTTCGGGGGAAAAGTATCATACTTTTAGTTTTTATTGGGGGATTGGGGAAAGGGCCCCCAAGCAATCGGGTCCGGGGGGCACAGCTCCGGGAAAATTTTCGATTTAAGGTGATTGGAGTATTTAACGAGTTAATAATAATAATAAAATTTTTGATTCATAGGTGGGCAAAAAAGTGTGAAAAAAGAATCAATATATGTCCTTAAAGCCGCTTTTGCTTAAAAACCTTTTTTATTCAATAAAAAAATTTTTTAAAAATAAGGTTTTTAAGAAAAAGCCGGCTAATAATAATAATAAAAAATCATAATAATAATAAAAATTTTTATTATAAATTATTTTTATTATTATATTATAAATAAAATATTATTAAATTATTTATATTATTATTTATTTTAATATTAGGGCCTAATAAATAATATATAATATAAATATAAATATATATTTTATTATAAAAATTGATTATTTATTATTATTGATTTATAGCAGTTTTCAAAAAAGTTTGCCTCGACAAGGGGTTCGAACCCCGCCCCCCCGGCTTAACGTGCCCTAGCTTTCACCAATTTAAATACCTAAATTTAATAATAAAATAAAAAAATAATAATAAAATAATAATAATAATAAAAAATAATAATAATAATAATAATAATAAATTTTTAATAATAATAATAATAATTTTTTTTTTAAACAATTTATTTTCAAAAACACAAATTAACATTGTTTTCATTATGGAAACCCCAAATCCCCTTTTTGGGGCTCATTGGGAAAAACAACTCAAATAAACTAACAAAAAAACCATGAGGAAGGAAACATTATGAAAAAAATATACAAAAACACAACATTAAATAAAAAAATTTTAGGGAGATAAACCCTAAATTTAAAAATTAAAAAAAATAAACACTACACAAAATCAAGGGTTTTTTTCTTAAAAATTCAGAAAATTGTAGAAATATAGGGAAAAGGGTAAATACGAAACAAGGTAAGGCAAAACAGATTTAGGTAAAAGACTCAATTGAGACAAAAATTTTTTTTATTTTTTTGTTTGACCTGGGAAAAATTTTAGTAAAATTAAAATGATCGGTAATTTTTTAAAAGCTACGGAACTAAACCTCTGGCCCCTTTTGACCGTATTTTTTATTATTTCCCCGGGAAATTGCAAATTTTTGTTTTTCCTGATTACTGCGCATTTTTTTCTCTGCACAAGAATTTTATAATCTTTTTTAAGTAATATTTTTTTTATAATTTGGTACGTGAAAAAGCCGTCAACAGGAAGAAGTTGCAAAAGAGGTATGTCCCCCGATCGATAAGTTTGCAATGGCGGGGCTTTTTGGGAAAAACTTTTTTTTGAAGTACACGAATTTTTTTTTAAGGGGCAGTCAGGGAAAACCCCCAAAAGAAAGTAGACCAAAAGATAAATAATTCTGCAAGGCGATAAAAACATTACGAAAACACTAAAAAACGGAAAAACGTATTTAAAAAAAAAACATCCCAAAGGCAGGCTCGAGGCGCTTACAGATGGATTCAATATGGGTCCCAGTTGAAACGTTTATAATTCCCAATCCCAAATGCATATCAGTCAACATTCTCAAGAAAATCATACTGCACACGGGGTAAAAGTGGATCACTTGATTTGCAAAAATTCTTGGGAAATGAGTGATCACCCTGACCTCCGGAGACAAACTCTGTTTTGAGGTGCACACAAAGGGTTATTTTTTTATTTATTTTCTTTAAATTTCTAAACCTTTTTCATTTGAATCTCTTTAAATAAGTTTTAAAAAACTTTTTTTTAAAAACAAATGTCTATTCAAAGTTTTTTATGTACTGAAAAAATTAAATGTCATCGCATAAATAAATACTAGCAATATTTAAAACATTTTGACCAAAACATTTTTCGTATACTAAAAAAAAAAATTGGGCCCCCAAAAAAGAACCCCAGGAACTCCTTAATAACATAAAGTTCGTGGCTTAAAAAAAAACCAACCCTTTAAATCTTTTTCTTCTGGTTCTTAAGTAATTTTTAAACCAATTTAAAATTGGGGACGAATACCCAATTCGTCAAGACATTTTAAAAAATTTTACGTGATTTAATGTACAAATGCCTTCTTAAATTCCCCAAAAAAGGCCCCCCGGGTGCATATTGTCTTTAAAAAGGTTATTAACCAAGTTTGCAAATTTCATAGAAGACGGTCTGGCTCTTACCCTTTTGAAATCCAAACGGGTTATAGTATAATTTTTTAAATTTTCCTAAATAGTTGCATAAAGCGGCAGCCCCTAACTTTTATTATTTTTTCAATAACAGATAAAATGGCCAAATTTGGCCCGTAATTTCTAAAGCCCAAAAATGGCTGCCTTTTTTATAAACCGGTCCAATAGAACTTTTAAAAAATCTGGTATTTCTCCCTTTTTTAAAGACGGTTTATTTTTTTTGGCAATTAAGGGACTAAAATTCCTCGCCCGGGATTGCAAGTCGATCACCCTAAACCCTCAATTCCAGGTTTTTTGGTTACCTATTTACGGGGTAATTTTTTAAGCACAGTACACACTTACTTTCCCTGTTTCATGATTGATCTGAGATAAAGGATAAAATAATAATAAAAATAAAAAAATAATAATAAAAATTTAAAAATTAATAATAAATAATAATAATAATAAAAATAATAATATAATAATTAAAAATAATTAATAATAAATGTATTGGAAAAATTTTTAAAAAAGATCCAATATTATACAGTTTTTTAAGAACGTATGAACCTGGGAACAACGTTTAAAAAAAATTGCCAGAGAAAACTTTTCAACTGGTGAAATAAAAAAGCACGTGGAATATTTTTAGTGACTCATTAAGCCCGCCTGGTTCGCTGGGGTTTAAAACCCTTATCAAAATTGCTAAATAAAACAAAAAACGGGTTCAAAATCAAAGAAAATGGTAATCACTATTTGTACTGTTCATTTTAAAGTGCATGGATGATATCAAAAATATTGCGATTACAGAGCACAACTCAATCATCTTTACAAATCACACATTCGTTTTAGCCAAGATATTCAAAGGGAAATTTGGATTAGAAAAGTTAAAATATTATGTTAAAATAAGGGAAAAGTTCAAGTTCACATGGGTTCAACTATGGGTAAAATTGTTTTTTGAAGGAAGGAAGCAGGTGAGGTGTAAAATACCTTGGGTTCATTCAGCTACAGATTCATCAAGCGGAGCGAAGAACAAGCTTAAAGATATTTTTGTAAAGAGATAAAGAAATACTGACATAAAATTTAAACGGAAAAAAAGGAAGCAATTAATACTTATCAGTACCAGTTTTAAGTATTCTTTGGGGTTTTTTAACCGGACACAAACTGAGTGCGAAATTAATCGAAAAATAAAACTCTTCTAACAGAATACCGACTTCATCCCCCAGAGGGGGGTCGAACGGACGACATTGTCTAGGTTTAGGGGTGGAAGAGGGATAACGTTTTTAAAAAACCACTATTAAGCAAAAAATTTTTTTAAGGAATACTTCTATAGAAAAAGTACTTCGCGATTAATACATGTAGTAAAGGGGATGCAACCCCAACACCTTTGATTGCATAATGATGACAATTTTGCAGCAATCTATAAGTTGATTGAAAGAAAAAATGGGGAAACTTAAGTCTACATGGGGACATCACACAGAATTGCTCGTGATTTGAGACACTGATGATCAATAAATGGTTCAAGTAGGCGATTTTTTTTGGGAAAAACAGAGGGTTTTTCTGGCCATACGGATAAGAAATTGCTACACGAAATTAAAGAAGCACATCATTAAAGACAAGAAAATTTGGATGAAAAATGTAGAAAGTGCCACTTGAAAATGAGACCATAGATAGTAATATGGGGCTAAACTTCTAGCCAGTCAGACTATTTGCACAGACTAATCAAAGTTGCCAACAAACATAATTCACAAATCTGGCCAAAGGTTCGTTACGGAGAACATCGTACCGGTCCATACTAAAAGTCCCCAACCTAAAAAAGTTTAAAAAATTGTGAGGGGCCCCTTTTTTAGATGGGGCTGTTATTACAGATAAGACGATACAAATAAAGGCCTGATACATTTTAAGGAAAAAACAAAAAGGCAAAATTATTATTGATTAGAATTCCACGTCAAAATATTGAAAAAACGTGGGACAGAAAAGTTAGCCGCTATTTTGACTTAGGACAAGAAATAAAAAAAATTTGGGGAAAAACAGATCAAGCACTAAAAATCAATTTATTGTGTCACCCCGGGCATTAAACCAAAAACCTCCCAAAAGTTTACACCAACGGGGAATTAAAAAGAATTTTTTCATAAAAATGCAGAAAGCTTTTATAATTTGACATGCCATATGGGCCCAAAAAAATTCCTCAATGACAATGTTTTAAAAACCTTTTATGTTGTATATTTGAAAAGATTAAGATTAGTTTTTGTTTTGGGAATGTTTGTTGAATCGTATAGATTTTAGAAGTTTTAAATATGAATTTTTTTGTTATATAGGCACTGTTTTGCTTGACTAGTCGAAATACAGCATTTACTTGTACCGGTTTGTCCCGAGATGGGGAAACATGTAAATAAAAAAAATAATAATAATAAAAATAAAAAAAATTATATTTATATATATGTTATGGTTTGTTGTAGGTTTTCGCGGCCCGTATGGGATAAAAAAAAGGGATCTTGGGAAAAAACCGCGTCAAAAAAAGATACACCGGGGCAAAAACCTGGGCGTCCCCGACTTTTCGTCTTATAGTCGCATTTTAAAGGTTGACGGACTCTACGGAGGTTGGAGTCACAGGGGTTTGGCAAGCACCCAGCGCTCCCTTAAAAACTCGGCGAAAGGTCGGGGGGGCGGGGGTTATATAGAAAATGGGTGCGGGGCGGCGGGTATTGAGTTGGGTGGTAGAATTCATGGGAGATGAACGTGATTGGATTTACCCATGCGATTTTTCAATTTGGCAGCTACGCAGTCTTCTGTTGGGATTTAGTCATAAAAGTCAACATCACAAAAAAAAAGCAGTTTCGTAAAGGTTTGTTTGTGGTCCGGTAGCTTAATTTGGTAAAGTAGGGCACGTTTATTGGGGGTTTCTGGGTTCGAACCCCTTGTCGGGGCAAACTTTTTCGACAACTGCTTGAATCAAAACTATGTCCTGAAAGCGGCTTATGCTTAAAACCTAATATTTTATTAATATAATAATAATAATAATAAAAAATAAAATAAAATAAAAATAATAATAAAATAATAATAAAAATAATAATAATTATAAAATTAATAATAATAATAAAATAATAAAAAAGCCAGAGGCCAAAGAAGTAGACCATTCTCCCAGAGTACTAGAACTCCCAGAAATCCGGTATTGCCATCCCCTGCAAAATTTTAAAATCTACCAGACACACCAGAACTTCCGGGCCCCCCGAACGTCAAAAACCTATTAAACGTCCGCCCAAACCAGAACATCCAATCTACCAGAACGTCCGCCTACCAAACATCCAGACCTACCAAAACGTCCAAAAACCACTAGAAATACCAAACCAACCAAAAAGTCAGATACCCAGAACAACTAGACGATCAAACACAAGAGGAGATTCAAAAAAGAAATAAAAAATAACCTGACATGATCAATCTAAAAAACATCCTAAGTTTTAGCATTTACAACAGCATGTCGATTTTGCGCACTAAAAACCAAACAGAAGCCCATACATACCTAAACCCAAGCATTCACGGGGAAATGAAGACACGGTAACAAAATGAAAACACAATTTTACAGATTACACAAAAACCGAACTACTTTTGCAGACGTTCATGCGGAATTTATTTGGCGCTGTAGCGGGGGTTTGTTTTTTAGGCTTAAAGAAAAAAAACTCAACACTTCAAAGAAAAACGGGAAGAAAAGTCGAAATGGGGAAAAACGACTAGTTGGGGGAATCGTTGAGTTTAGGAGAGATACGGTCGACGGAACAATACCCAATGGGTAAACGTCTAAAAATGTGTAAGATACTGCCAAAATATATTTTAAAAATTTAAGGGTTCACAAAAAGCATGAAAACAAAGAATTCATTCACGAATATTTTGGGTACACTTAACAAAAAATAAGTGCTTAGTAAGAATTAAAAAGATTAAAAAAATAGTATTAGAAAAGAAAAAAACAGAATGTTTAAAGAAAAGGAAAAACAGTTATACCAAAAACTATCTAGACCCAAAAAATAAAGAAAAAGAAACCAACTAAGACAGAGATAGAAAAGTTTTGGACAGGAAAATGGGGGAACCGGGGCACCAACCGGGTGCACAATGGATTCAAAAACGAATATTTTGGTGAGCGATATAAAGAGATGAGTCGAAGGGTTAACTATTTATGAATTTTAAACGACAATCAGTGCTACCATAGGGAAACACCAGGTAAAGAAATATTCCCAAAATTTTTTGGGAAAGAAATTCAATACTACTCACAATCAAAAAGAAAAGTCTCAACGATTTTTAAATGGGGTTTTAAAGAAATATTCGAATTTACTGGGAGTAACCTTTTTCAAAACCCAAGGATAATGACACGAAGAACCCAAGTAAATCGGCCAATTACATTTTTACCAACTATATATAAAAAATTGACTTCATGCAAAAAAATAAAGTATTTAAACATTGCGAAAGAAACAATATCATGGCCCGGGGAAAAAAAGGGGCGTAAACTCACAGGGGTGTAAAAAAAAACTATGTAATGAATCGGCCACAATAAGAAAAGGGAAAATTTAGTAAATACATTGACTCAAGAAAGCTTATTATCAACACAAACACATGGTTATACAGATTTTCAAATTAAAAAAAATCAACCCAGTAATTGTAAACTTTTTGAAGACATAATGGGGCATGGAAACAACACTTAAAATAAATATGAAAAACCCGCAGATAACTACGATCCAAAAAAAATTAAACGTGGGATTTTCCAAGGGGACTCATTTGATTCCGAATGAAAATGTCGTACTGGTGTAGCATAGTATTTTGCTGTGATCTTGTTTTTACCGTTTAGTTTCGTTTGAGGTAGACTTTGCTTTTCTTTTATGTATCTATCAAAATTTGGGTTTTATTACTTTTTGTTCAATTCTGGCAGCTTATGGTTTTGTCTCGAAAAAACATACGGGTTTAAAAAAAAGGACAATAAAATGTATGTCACACTTCTCACCTATTTTTACATGGGTGACCTAAAATTGTATGATCAAATTTTGCTCAAAAAAAACGTTAATCAATGAAAAATTTGAATTTAGTCAAGATTCTCAGAGTTGGAGTAGACAAAAAAAGACGCTACATTCGAAAAGGGTTTAAATTACGCAAGCAGAAGAGTTCCAGTAGATGATGGAAATGGATTGGAGAAAGGACGGGAAAGAAGTATAAAATATTTTGGATTTCCAAGCTGCCAGAATTGACATAAGTAATGAAAGCAAAATTTAAGAAATACAAGAAACACTAAAATCTATCCCAAAACGCAACTAAACGGTAAAAGCAAGATCACAGCAATAAATACATATGCTTACCATACTGACATATTCTTTGGAATCATTAAATGGAGCAGCAGAAATCCACGCCTGGAAAAAATTAAATCGTACTACACTTACTAAAACACAAAACATCTCCAAATAGCAATAGAGAGAGGCACTTCCAAAGAAACAAGGAGGACGAGGGGTAAATTGATCTGAACAAATTATTTATAAACAAATAGACATTTTAAAAAAAATTTTTTTTTTCAAAAAGCAAAAATCAACACGCATAGGGGTGTGGGTACGACAAATCATTAACTCCCCTCAACTAGCAAACGAAAATGTCAATCACAAGGGAAAAACATAAGAGCTTAAAAGAGTTACTATCTCAGAAAAAAACCCACAAAGAGCATTTGATGAAAATACATAAAAGGTCACGTAATATTAAAGCATAAATAGGGGGTTAAACACGGGGGAATTTTGGAGAAACGAAGGTTTTTTTCTGGCATTAAGACAGAGTGATTGCAACGAAAAATTTAAAAAAAAAACATTATCAAAATGGACATAAAGATCATTAGAAAAGTAGTGCAAGGGGGGAAACAAACGAAACGACATATCCGGGGGCAAATCCTAGTCAAAGGATTCCCCTACAGACATAACCAAATAGCTAACATTTTCACCAAAAACTAGCATACGTACAACCATTACACACACCACCTTTCTACAAAACAAACCGGGGAAAATACTAGATAGTAAAGATAAAAAAATTTTATTACCACCCACGTTATAACAGACCAAAGAACTAAAAACAACCGGATTTACTTAATTTACAAGAAGAAAAAAAGATACTACCCTTATCGACGTTGCTGTCCCAATGTGCCATAACGTCGAGAACATGGAAGAAAAAAATTTAAAGTATAGTGAAATTGAATTTTAGATCAAAAAGATGTGGGGAAAGAAAAAGTAAAAAAATCCCCCTACGTGATATCGGGAAAGGCATCATACGAGAAACCATGAAAACATTAAAAAACTAGATCTTCCAACCAATGTTTACACGAGTTCAAAAGGCAGTAATTACTCAAAAAGTGTAGAATAGTTCGTAAATTTTTAAACTAAGAATGAAATTCGAATTTTCCCAGACACTTCTCCGACATGGTTTTCGTGTTTCCCATAGTCCGAAGAGCAAAGCTAGGATGGCGACAAGAAATCGGCCCCGACCGTAACAGCAGAAAGAAAAATCATCTACAAATTATTATAAAAAGACTTTTTTTAGTTAGGTTAAGACAAAGTTTTAAAGTAGGGAGTAATATTTTGATACACAGGAAGTACTTGGGCGTAAGTCCCTACAAAAATGTTAGCTCCGGTTTGACCGAATTGTATGAAAAATCCAATAAAATAAAAATGTTTTGGAGGAATGATGACTGGGGATGTTTGTTGTGATTACAAAAATTTTAATTTAAAATGTTCATGCCTTGTGGTACGTATATGTTTTCAAAAAAATACAAAAACAAAAAACAAAATTAAACCGCGGGGTGTTTGCACTGTCCCACCACTGATTTCATTTTTATATTAAAAATCGATCTTTCGTTGGTTTTCGCTCACTCGTCGATTTCGTCGGGGCCTACAGGGTTGGCTTGGTCGCTTTGGTTGATGCCCCCACTGAAAATAGTTATATGACTGAGTGTGGGTAGACTCTAAATACGATTTTTTTAGATATTTTTAAAAATAAAATACTACTTCTGGTTTAACTCATTATAACTGAGTGATTTGATGGCTTGAACCCCCCCCCCAGTGGGAGAATCAAGCTATGATGTGGGGAGTGTCCCCCTGTTCCTACTCCTGCATACCTCTGTTAGGCTAAAGAGGATTTGGATCGTCCATAAACCCTACACATGGCCTATCCACTAACCATTTTATTTAATTTGTTTCATCTTTTAAAATAGATTATTTGGTATAGTTGCTTTTGACATAGGCCTTCATTCAAAACAATCTAGAAACAAACAAAATAATAATTAAAATAAAAAAGCATCCCGGCCGAGGTTTGAACCTGAGTCGACCAAATTCAGACAGACGTCTTTTAGCCATACAAAACACTGAATTTACTACATCTTCCTTTAAAACGTAAGCTGAATACATTTTCTGTTTACTGCTCAAACTATTAATCTTATTACTTAAATTAATATATTAAATAAATACATTTTCATATTTATAGTCTACTTAATCAGTCATAAAAACTGATTTTCAGTGAGGGTCATTAAACCAAAGCGCCCAAGCCAACCTGTAGACCCGACGCAATCAAACGAGTGAGCGATTACCAACCCAATATCTATATTTTTAATAGGAAAAAATAGCAATCCGTTTTAGGGGCAGTGCGAACACCCCAGGATCAACGCCAGAATCAACAAGGCCGATTTTGAACATCTTTGAATGTATTATGTGCCTCGTGTCTAGGACGGCTCCAACGTCACCGTTTACTAATTCGAAAGACAAGAGCTGATGGACTTGAATCCATATTAGAAGTTTATAACTTCTGCCTAGAGCCTAGGCGGGAATCGAACCCTGGACCTTCTCCATTGGAAGCATGCAGAGACGAAGTACCTACACGTCGGCAAAACGCTGGCGCTGGTGCTACCAACGTGAGCTCGGCTCTAAATTTTCGGTTGCGTTCACGACATTACATGTGACAGCGTCCAAAAAATGGAGGATGGCGTAGACTATCTAGGAACTTATTATCACTGAAAGTTAAAAAATATCCGCCTGGTACGATTTCAGTCAAAAAACTCTACAAAAAAAAATGATGAGCACATACGACAGACACGAATATCGAAAGATTTTAACCAGGATTTGGAGCATTTATTATTCAAGAGGGTAAAGGGCCCAGCTAGACCCCAAACCGGGCTCATTTTAGTATAAAAGGGAAGTATAAGTATAGTATTATATAGGGCTAGGGCTAGGGCCTACCTTTAAGGACGTTTCCTAGCTTTGGACTTTTGGGAAAATTGGGGAATTATCGGTTAAAAATCTAAAAATATGGTTTAAACGCATTTAAACCCCCGATTGCTCTAAAATAGGCCTAACACGCAAGTGACAGTACATCCTCCATATAAAACCCACATATTTAGTGTATTTGGCACCACGAAAATAAAAACAAAATGGGAATTTTTAAATAAGAGAAAAATATGAAATTATTTTCATAACAATCTTAAATTGAAACAAAATCACACTACCTGAACAAAATGTTCGCGGATGTTGTGCCCCCAAACTCCCATGATGTAGTCTACTGGTTAGCTTGTTAAACCTGCAATGGTTTTCATGCGAGTAACGGCGTAAACCCAAAAAGCAATCTATACCTTTCAGTAAACCTAAAAACCCAAAATAAAAATTTCGGGGTATGGGGTTAAAACGCTGTAAAAAAACGGGGCATTTATTATACTCTCTTTAAGAAAAAAGGGGGAAACCCAAGTAAGCCCAAAGCACATAATCCTTTTTTGGGAAAATCACCCCAAAATTCATCGTATCAAAATATAAACAACAGAAACAAAAACACTAGAAAAACTTTTTTTAAAAACCCTTTTCCTAAAACTCTTTAAAAATTTCTTAGAATGGGAAAAAATTTTCCGGGGGCTATGGGGCCCCGGCCCCTAAATTAAACCCTGAAGGGGCCCTTCCCCCCAAAACCCCCTCTTCTCTTTAATAAATTTCTTTACTCACAAAAGGGACCCGGACCCCCAAAAAATCTTTTTGATAAAACCCCCCTGCACATTGCAAAAAACCGAGGGAGTTAAAAAAGCCACCACGGGCCAGACCCGCACAAAGTTGGGGGGGGGGGGGGGGGGTTTTCACAGCCCCCCCTTTATACCAAACATAGAAATGTTTGGGGTTTTTGAAAAATGTTGGCCCCCAATGCCAGACCCGCCTGTTGGGGGGGGGGGGGGGGTTCACGCCCCCCTTTTAATACCAGGATAAAAGGGGTAATGGTTTGGGGTTGTAAAAATGTTCGCCCCCCCAAAAAAAAAAAAAGGGGCTAGTTACCCATTGATGGGAAAACAAGGCCTACAGTAAATTCAAAGTTAAAAACCCTTTGACGGGGCTATATAAATTTTATAAAAACCAAAACCGATTTTTATTGATATAATATTACACAATAAAAAAAAAAATTAGAATACTAAAAATTTAAATTTTTTTCCTTTGGGATTATAAAAATTTACATTTAAAAAAGTATTTAAATCTACTTGGTTGTCCTCTATTTTATCAGATTATTTTTTGAATCGGATGGACTTAAAAAAAATACAATAAACCAAAAAATTTGTTTAAATTTTGTTTAAATTTTTTTAAAATTAATCCATGAAAAAACAAAAATAAAAAAATAAAAAAATTTCTACCCCGGAAACTTTTCCCATGCTACCCCCCAAAGAAAACCCATTTGAAAAATTCTTTGATTCGAAAATTTTTTTGTTAGGAAGGAAAAATAAAAATAATAAAATTAATTTGTATTCGGCAGAACAGTATTGGAAATTGAAGCCAAATTACTAAAAGAACTGGTAAATATAATATTAAGGTTTTTTGCATTTGCAGCTCCCAGAAAGCGTTTTGGGGGGTTTGGGAAACCTCCCTTGGGTATCATTGTAGAAATTTAGTGGGCCCCAAACACCCACTAAATCTAGTGATAAAAATTTAAAAAATTTCCATATATTTTTTTTTTGTTTTAAAAAAAGTATAAACCAATTTAGTTTTCCCTTGTTTTACATACCGAAAGGTGGGGTGAATAGGCCCAGTTTTGTAAGTTAACTTTTTATTTTCAACTAAATCATAGTAAACCAATGAATATTTTGAAATTATGCTATGGTTCCTTTAAATAATATGACCCAAAACCCTTAACCCGAGGATATGAAAATTTATATTTTATTTTTTTTTTTATTTTTGGGGCGTTTCCTATTCACCTCCATGTTTGGGTTCAATGGAAAAGGGATATAAAATTTTCCTGAAAATACCCTATAGTATGCAGCTGTTCCAATTCCCATCCTAGCCAGGGGTTTAATAGGGAAAACAAAAATTTCATTTAAAAAAAAAATATCTTGTAATGGAGTCCCCACGTTTATAAATAATTTTAACTCTTTCCCAGAAAAAAGAGAAATGACAAAATTTTCCCCAAAAGCTTTTTATACCTTTAGGCTGATTTTTTTATTTAAAGGCTGGGGGGTTGTCAAGTTTTGGTTTTATTTTTTAAGGGAAAAGCAAAATGTGTTTTTAAACCAAATACAAAAAACCTTATGCGAGCCGTTTAAAAATACGGCAATTCCCAATTTTTGTATTATTTAGAGGAAAATTTTGTTCCATTACCCCCTAGTTCCTATTTACCCATGTTAGGGGACTTAAAAAAAATTTTTTTTTTTAAAAAAAAATCTACGGTTTTAAACTATTTAATTAGATCTATTTAGTTTCCTTTGTAAAAAAGATTTTTTTAAATGAAAAGGATGACGTTAAGTAAAAAAAAAAATTAAAAAATAAAATAAACCCCAAAACCATAAATAAACATTAAAAACCGGGCAGCCCTTTTGAAACTTGGTTGTACTGAAAAATTGATAATTTTTTTTGAAAGCCCTTGATGTACTTTTAAAATTCCCACCTTTTAATAATTTGAATTAACTTGAAAACTATATTTTTTGTAGTTGGGGAAATGCAAAAAAATTTCATAGTTCCTATTTAAAAAAATAATGTTGTCATAAAATTTTCCCAAAGGATAATTTTTAAAAATTCTTATGAAACCCACAAACCCCTTTGCCCCAAAAAAATAAAAATTGTCCCAATTTCCCCCCTCAATTATTTACCAAAAAGTTTTTACCCATTTTTAATTTATATCGCAACCCCTAATAAAAACAACAAAAAACCCTTCTAGCTCATCAAAAAAATTCACCGGGGAAAACCCCTGGGGGAATTTTAAGGGGCCCGTATCAAACCCTTTTTTTAGTAGGCCTGTCTTTTGAAACTTCCTGAAAACTCTTTGTTGGGGGTTAAAAATGAAACTCAGCACTTTTCCCAAAATTTTACAAAGTATTAATAAAACCCAAAAGATTCCCAAAATGATCCATAAATGAAGAAAAACGAAGAAAAGGGAAAATTTGCCAAAAAAGGGTAATCGACACAGTTTCAAAACCTCAACCCCCTCGAAAGGGAAACCCGGGGGGGATGAGTTTTTATTCACGCCTTCTTCTTCTTCTTCTTCTTGTTTTTTCCCCCATATTTTATTCCCCAGAATCTGTAGGTGCCTCGTCTGATTTTTCGTTCGACTTCGGGCTTTTTGTTATACCTTTTCGTTTTTGCAAAGAACTTTGTAATGGTGACTTTGCTTTTTATAAGGAGATGAGTAAAAACAAGACGTATGTCTTTTATTGAAAAAGGAAAATACGTTTAAGCTTAGACCTAGGAAAGAGAGAGATGGTTTAAAAGTTTTGCCCGTACTTCAAGGGGGTGGTCCTTTTTCTTTTACAGGGTATAGCGCCCCCGCGATAGCCCCGAAAATCGAAGAATGCGCCGTCCAAAAGTTTTTTATACAGTTCCAAGGACCAACAAAAATTGGGCCCACGAAGAGAAACAAGAAGTTTATTAAATTTGAAAAAAAGGGGGTCGAAGTGGGAAAAGAAAAGCAAATTCCCCATTCAAAATTCAAACTGAAACTTTGCCGAATCATTAATAAAAGAAGATTGATTTAAATTTAAGGGGGGTTTAAATTTGCATTGCCTTAATCCCCCAAAAGATATGAGTGACAATAAGGGGGCTAGCGTAAGAAACCCGGGAAAAAAGGGAGGCCCCTTGCCCCCCAGCAAAATTTAAGGGGTGAAAGGCTATGTTTTAAACCCCCCACCCCCCCCCCCCCAAAATCAAAAGACATCGTTTTAATTTTTCGGGGCAAGATTTTTTTCCCTGCAATATGAGGAAACTATCGCGAAATCATGGGTAAAACCCCAGAAAAAATGAAAACCCCCTTGACATCAAAAAAATTTTTGGGCCTATGAGAACAGAACCCTTTCCCGGGGCCACTGCAATTTTGGGGAACTAAAAAATAATAAGATGTTTAAAACGTGTGGTCCCCCTAAAAGAGTTTTTCGAAATAGAAACCTATTGAAAATTTAAATTTTGCAAACATATTTTTAGGAAAGACGTAGCCCCGGCCCCCCGCGAAAACTTCAATTTCACTTTACCCCTCCAAAAAAATTAGGGTCCAATGTTTTTTTTGTGTTTGTTTGTTTTTTTTGTTTTTTTTTTTTGTCCGGGTTTTTTCGCACGATTCGGGGGGAAAAAGGCATAAAACGAAACTTTTTGGGAAAAATTGGGGGAGGGCCCTTCGAAAACTCCCGAACTTAGATGTACCACGTTTTTGGGTTTCAATCAAATAAAAAATTTCTCATTTAAAATCGCACTTTTCCGATTTTTTCCGATTTTTAAATGCCGGGTATTTCGTGACTTTTTGGGGGGGGTTTTGACCAAAAAAGGGTAGGGCACAAAAATTTTATTTTCCCTGGGCATTAAATTTTTGGGATGTATTTCTTTTTTAAAAAAAAAGATGAAAAAGTTTGGCAGAAACCATAGAAAAAAAGGGTTTTTTTAGAGTTTTTTTTAGGTTTTTTAAGAAAATAAGGAAATAAAAAATTTTAAAAATGAAAACAATCGCCTAAATGCTTTCACAAAGCCTTGCAAAGGAAAAAGGTCCCACTCAAACTAAAAACATACAAAAAAAACCCTCTATCAACGCGGAGGGGACTTAAGCGTTTTTTCCTTTGTTTGGCCCGGGTTTATAACAAATCAAAACTTTTTGCTGATTGAAATTTCCCTAAACCCCTGTTCGAAAAGCCTTTTTTAAAGGAAATTGGTTAAACCAAATTTTTGCACAATTCTTTGGGCAAAAAAACCTACTTCACCCCAAGGGGGGACGGTTGGCCACCAAAAGGGGGGATAAATAATTGAAATAGAGTGAATTTTATATTCCCTTTTTAAAAAACCGGGGGGTTTTTTTGCCTCTCCAGGGTTGTTTTCATTTTCTGGCGTTTTTGCTCTAGGTTTTCCCGTTTAAAGGCTGTGGGGAAAAGCCCAATAAAACTTCACCTTATGCTGCCCTTGTTGGATGAGCGAATGCGAAGACTTCATTTCACCGACCCCCCAAAAAATTTAGCTCGGGTGTTTTTTGTTTGTTTGTTGTTTTTTGTTTTTTTTGTTTTTCTGTCTGTTTGTTCGCTCTCTACCGGCCAAACGGTATGTGCGATCTTGATGAAAAATTTTGAGGGGACCTTCGAAATCTCTGAACTTAGACTTGCTACGTTTTTGGGTAAAACGAAGAAATATTTCTCATGAATATCGTACTTTTACGATTTTTTTCCCGATTTTTAGTGCGATATTTTCGTGACTTTAGGCCGATTCTGACCAAGCGGGTGGGGCTACAACGTTCATATTTCCATGGACATAATTGGAATGGTGATGTATTGCTTTCTAAGAAAAAGTTGAAAAAGCTAGCAAAAATCCATAGAATTTGGGTTTTTTAAATATGATTTTTTAGGTTTATAATAACAAAGTAAAAATAAAAATTTTGACAAAAATCACCTACCAATGCATTAAAAAAGCACTTGCAAAGGAAAAGTGGTCCTACGCAAACTAAAACTTACAAAAAACTCATCCATCAACGCGGCGGGACTTAAGCGTTTTCCTAGTAGTATGCCTACGCGATGATGCAGACTCCCTAGAAAAATTCCCCCCCAATATCCTCCCTCCTCATGATTCTTAGTAGGAACAAGATCTCGTTTTTTATCATTTTCTATTGATGTTTATTCCTTTTTTTTTTTTTGTGAATTGCACGTGAAAGAAAAGTAAGTGATTTGCTTCACGTTGTTGAAAGGTTTTTGTTTTTCCCGCTTTTATAAACCGCTGCCACCAAAGTAAGGAGAATATCGGACAGCGGGCTCATTGGCCTCCCTTGAGTCGATGTACTTCTTTGGGTCCTAAAAATTGGGACCGTTTTCCCTCTTATCATTATGGTCTAAAGGAAGAAAATTAAATCAAAATCAAATTAAAAGTTTGTCATTGTTAGTTCCCTTATGAAAATCACTTCTGAAAGTCAGTGTATAGACTCAATATGTTTTTTTCCCAAATTATTATTATTTCTTTTAATAGCTTGATATAAAATAAGATTTTTGGATGAGCGAGCGAAGACTTCAATTTCACTGACCCCTAAAAAATGTAGCTCCAATGTTTTTATTTTTTTTCTGTCGTGTTTTTTCGCTCTCTACCGGGGCAAACGGCATATGCGATCTTGATAAAAATTTTAGAAGGGACCTTTGAATCTCTGAACTTGACTTGCTACGTTTTGGGTACTTTCGAAAAATATTTCTCATGAATATCTTTTCTTTTAACGATTTTTTTCGATTTTTAGTGCGATTTTTTTTTTTACATTTGGCAGGATTCTGACCAAACGAGTTGGGCTACAAGGTTCATATTTTACATGGATATTATGGTTATGGTGATGTATTGCTTTTTGAAAAAACAAGGAAAACGCTTAAGTCCCGACGCGTTAGGGATGAGCTTTTTAAAGTTTTTAGTTGCGTGGGATATCTTTACTTTTGCAAGTGCTTTGTTTTGCTGCCTACGCATTGTAGGTGAATGTTGTCAAGTTTCTTTTGTTTTCTTGTCAATTGGTATTATTTACCGTAAAAAATATTTTAAAAGCTATTTAATGGATTCTGGCAAAACTTTTTCAACTTTTTCTTTCAAAAGGTTCTACTCACCATAACCTTAAATGTCCATGTATAATATGAACGTTGTTGCCCCACCCGTTTGGTCAAAATTTTGGCCCAATGGCACGAAAATATCGTACAAAAAACAAAAATCTTATATTAAAAGCTTATTTCTATAGATTATGGTTTAACTTTTTCAATTTTTTTCTTTCAAAATGTACTAAATCACCGTAACCTTAAAGTCCATGTATAATGGTATTGGTATAATGGTCCAAAAATGTATGGCACGAAATTTCGCACAAAAAATCGAAAAAAATCGTAAAAGTACCGATATTCATGAGAAATATTTCTTCGATTGTACCCAAAAACGTGCAAGTCTAAGTTCAGAGATTTCGAAAGGTCCTGTCAAATTTTCATCCAGATCGCATATGCCGTTTGCCCGGTAGAGAGCGAACAAACAGACAGAAAAAAAAAACCAAAAAAAAACAAACAAAAAAAAACAAAAAAAAAAAAACTCGAGCAAAATTTTTTGGGGGTCGTTGAAAAGTGAAATTGAAGTCCCTTTGCTTCGCTCATCCAAAAAAGTAAGCTAGAATCCATAAAAAAAAAGGTTTTTAATATTACTTTTTGAGGTTAATAATAACAATTAACGAGTAAAATAGAAACTTGACAATCAATGTACCTAAAATGAGTTCAAAAAGCACTTGATAAGTAAAGAGATCCCATGCAAACTAAAAACATACAAAAAGCTCATCCATCAACGCGACTAAAAAAAGCGTTTTTCGAGCTTCCCAGTTAAAATAAGAGAAGGATGTGTGTTTGAAAATACTGTTCTTACCCAAAAAATACCGATCAAAAATTAATTCCTAAAATGATAGATAAGTAGGAAAGCGACATTATACTATAAGTTTAACATTACACGTTTATTTATAAATAGCTTCAACGTTTTGATTTTGGTTCAAGACTTAGGGCCCATTTTTTTTTTAATATGTACATTCCCTATTTATGCAAGTTTTTGAAGACGTGGTAAATGTATTTACCCAATTGTAAATTTTATCTCTGTATTACAAATTTAGGACCTTAATATTCCCAAAATTTTAAGTAACATTGCATTAGATTTGGAAAATTTGAGCTTTGTTGCTATAAAATCCTATTGCAACCAACCACAAGACCACTCTGCTATTGTACGCATGGTTTAATAAAGTGTGAACAAAATGTGCAGAGTTTTACATTTTACTTTCAAGTTTTCTTATTGTTGCTGATCAAAAGCTATAAGCCGTACGAGTGTAGTATTTCGTGTGGGCTATAGAGCCGAGCCCTATAGTGGCTGCTTTCCCCGTCCGGGCCCGGGTAGAGTTTGGCCATAGAACGGCTCTGCTGATCGTAAAAGACGAGAAAAGTGGCAAATCCAATCAGCTCAACAATCATGTAGGGGGATATTTAACTATCCACTACGAGAGGGAGCTCATGCAGTCGTCGTCGGCACCCCTACCCTCCCCTGTACGACGACGACAATGACAACACGAACGATGACAAAGACCATGACGACCACGAGTGAGTCCCTTATGTCTTTTTCTGACCGCGGCCAATTTTGACAAGCATAGGACTGTCCTCCCTGCTAGAGTGGCGCACTGTGACCTAACAGTTGACGCACCCTTAAATCAAATAAACCAAAACCAGTTGTTAATTGCCTGACCCTGTCTACTGCCGAAGATAAATAAATAAAATAAACAAATAAATAAATTCGTATTAAGTCAAACCCCCTCAGTCACAGAACTGATATCCAGTGGGGGACATTAAACATAAAGCCGAACCAAGCCAACCCTGTAGGTGGCGATACAACCGACGAGACGAACAATGACCAACTAGAGACCAGCATATTTAATTAAGAAACACCGATCAATTAAGAAGCTGGACACGATTCTACCGGCGGAAAAGCACCAAATCAGCTGTCTCGATGCTAGGACGATATTTATATACATACTGTTAGTCGTCTATTATCGTTATTGAGCGAGCGTAGCGAGCGTCTCCCTTGACTCTTATGCTCGATATCTGTGTTTTTTTTTCTGTTACTGCTTCGGGAGGCTACAGGTCGCACCGTTTCTCTGATTGAACCTAAAATTTGCACACATGTACATACCACCTATGCGGGTTGCTGTATAGTTTTTTGAACAAAATCCATCTTGGGTTATAAAAATAAAAGAAAAAATGTTCCGATCGTTATGAAATTTTGCAGGGTCAATAAGTACAAAAATTCTCTCCTAAAATAGAAAAATTTTATCTAAATCGGTCAAGACCTTAAAGACTTATTGGTAGTAACATTATGGGAATGTCGTACTCGGGTCGTGTTGCAAAGTACCGGTGCTCCGTCAACAACGCGACGGGACTTTAAACGTTTTCCTATAGTTTATTAGCCATATGGCATCAGAAAGTTCTAAAAATTAGTGGGTAATTTTTGATCCCATTTAAAAATTTATTCCCAAAATTCATGGGACAAAAATGCCTTTTGGAAGAGAATATTGAAAATACACCTCTGCTAAAAAAGGCTATAAACGGAAAAATTTGGTTTACGGAAAAGTTATAACTTTCCAGTACTGATGTTATTTGAGATACACAAATCTAAATATGCAAAAAAAAAATCGGAACAAATCTGATTTAAGAAAGCCCTCAAAATTAAATTTTAATTTAACATGAAGATTTTATTCAAAATTCGAAATTTACAGGGGGGGGGGGGGGGGAAAATTGCTTAAAATACTTCAGACATATTTTTTAAAATACCAACATTCTTAACATAAATCGGATTTTAATTGGTTTATTACAATTACCTATTTAGACTAATTTAACTAGGTATAAAAGTGTACCAATTTTGAATTTCCAATTTATTTACTTCTTATTACGTATTTTTGGAGTTCTGCTTTCCTGTTGGAATACAATAAGTATATTTCTTTATTTGTTTCTAACTAATAATATATTTTTAAAACTGAAGATACTCCAGATTCCGAGAATATAGAAATCCATGTGTTTTGTATACGTTTAAACAGTACACTTTCTGGGGTCCCCGTCTGCAACTTCGCTATTCCAATCGTGTGCTGCCATCTCTGATTATTCAAAGAGCTCCCGACTTCATAAGTGGAAAAGATGACGTGTTCGTAAGTCTCAACTAAAATATCCAATACAATCAGTGTGCCTAGTGTTAGTATCCAGCCTTTGGAAGAGTTCTCTCACTAATTTCATCGAACTACATCATCGTATTTATTTCTAACACCAACTGCCAACATGTCAATTTAATGTTCTTTCTGTTTTTTTGTTTAATTTTTTTATTCGATAAAAAAAATATTTGTTAATAATTTGGTAAAATAATTCACAGGAAGCCATTATTTCATATGATTTTTTGGAAACGTTTTTTTGTCTTGTTTGTTCTGTGATTTTTAACGTTTGATTTGTTTGATAAAGACTGCGAAAGTATCGAAATACCACTTTTCTTTGATGAGCGTAGCGAAGCGTACAACGTCAAGGATTCTGCATTTACACTACCAACTGGGAAAAAATCCGGAATCGTTTTTTTATTCTTTCTTTCTTTCTTCTTTCTTCTGTTATTTTTGTGTGTTTTTACACGATTCCGGCTTAACCGATACTCCAATTGGCGATGAAATTTTATGATGGCCTGCGAAATCTCTGAACTTAGAACTGGCCTACGTTTATGAGGTGCAATCGAATTATTATTGTCTCATATAAATTGGCAATTTTCGACATTTTTTTCGATATTTTAAAATTTCTGTCGACTTATAACTCCTACATGGCTTTATCCGATTATAATGATGTTTTGTAGCAGACCTACAATTTTTATGAATTGCATATGAAATTTCGTGTGAAAATTTGAGCGTAATCAAAATAATTAATGTCTCATTGAAAATGCGCAATTTTTAACGAGTTTTTTTCATTTCTTCCGTCTTATAACTCCCTACATGCTTTATACGATTTATAATGATTTTTTTTCACAGGAACCTTAATTTTTAGAACTAAGGAAACGCCCAGTTGACGCGTTGTTGAGCGAGACACCGGTACGTGCAACATGACCCGAGTACGACATTCCCCATCTTGCCCATCCACATGTAGGCCTAACGATAGTATGACCTTGTCCACTCTACTCTTATTCCATCCATCTTTGCATTGTACTCAGTCACGTCATGCCTTCTAAAGTGTGTCTTTGTATCTTCACTGCCTCCTTCATTTTTTAAAACATCATTTTTCGAATTATGATTACCAAAAAGTCTTTAAGGTCTTGACCGATTTAGCTGAAAATTAGAAATAGGAGAGAATGTTGTACTTATTGACCCCGCAAAAATTTCATAACGATCGGAACATTTTTATTTTTTTATTTTTATTTTTATTTTTTATTTTTTATAACCAAAAGATCGGGGTTTTGTTCAAAAACTATACAGCAACCCGCCTAGGTGGTATGTACATGTGTGCAAAATTCAGGTCGATCAGAGAAACGGTGCAACCTGTATCGAAGCAGTAACAAAAAAAAAAAAAAAAAAAAACAGACATTCGAGCCTAAGAGTCAAGTGGGGGACGCTCGCTACGCTCGCTCAATTAATATTATTCGTGTAAAATTTTTTGCGTAATCGAATAATTATTTCTTATGAAAATTTCAATATTACGATTTTTTCCTTTTTTTTTAAAAATTACGATTAATTAAAAAAAAAAAGTTAATTTTTTATTTAATTTGATTTAATTTAAAAAAAAATTCAACAAAGTTCTGATTTTTTCACAGAACAACAGAAAATCCTCAAAACACATGGCAGCTCAATTCACCAATTGCGCTCATCCAACAACGCGCGGGACTTAAGCGTTTCTCCCAGTAAATAAAAATAAGTTAAAAGCATTGAAAAGGCTTATGATGTGTAATAACTCTGCTGTCCCGCCTCATAGCAAGGTCCCACTGAATCTCATGAACTGGAGATCAGGCATAGATTAGTCCAAATAGGGAGATTTCACCGCGTTAATGGTATATTGATAAGACACTGATACTGAATTGAATAATATAAAACATTGATCAGTTTAATCATCCAATAAAGCATTTTGACTAATAATTTTAAAAATATGATCTGTAAAGCTAAGTGAAAAAAAATTCGTATTCAAATTTTATTTGCCCATTGGAATGGGCCTTTCATTAAGAAGTTAGTAAGCCAAGCCTTCTACACACTCAAAAAAGTATTGAAAGTAA
>JAMZAV010010486.1:0-22646 GCA_024449915.1 Sweltsa coloradensis
ATTTTTTGCTAAACTTACAAATTAATATAGTTAATTATGTTATGGGCAAACTTCATGAAAAGGCATAAACAAAGTAATGCTACTACTTATGTTATATATACTTCAAACAAAATATGAGTTTAATCAAATGAAATATTTATTACAGTACAATAAAGCCGTTAGCATTGTCGCCTCCACTCGATCACTGACGTAACTTGAACTTTAGATTGACCACTGTCGTGGTTATGTAAGGTCTCTATTTAAAACTTGTGTCGCAATGCATTGGTTGACGTACGAGCACGAGACATTGTTGATCTATGAGTCTGGACATCGATTAGTAGGACTGCGTCCAAATCCTATGTGGAATGAATGAATGTAGGTGGTGATGGTGGTGCCTAGCATTAGCACAGATAATAGAGTACACTACGTGCTCTATTATCTGTGGCATTAGGATACACTTTTATCTTCTTGTATAACCTTAATCAGCCATCACAAATTAAATTTTAACCAATTTTCCCTTTAAAAAAATTACTTAAGTTTCTGTGTTTTTTGTGGGGGGGGGGGGGAGGAGCTCGAATATATTGTTAGTATTTTCTAAATAAATGCAACGTTTGTTAATTTTGTCTGTATTAATGTCGATATAGTTAATCGTATTTAATCGCAATTATTCTTACCTTACGCTGGTACGTCTGTGACCCTTCTCCAAGTGTGACAGAAATGAAAAGCTTGCCAGTAAGAGGCTATAACGTGTTGTATATTTGCAGAAAAAGTTAAAACCTATAAACCGAAGCAAGAAAAATATGTAAAATGCAAATAAAATCTCAGACATTTTTTTAAAATCAACGTGAGCAATAGAGGGATGAATTCGAAAATCATAACAGATTAAACTAATACAAAGGAAAAATATACAGAAATCAATCGAACGCCGTGTAGTAGGTAAGTGCTTATTGTTTCTGAGGCAACGTAGACTCGGAACGCGCGGTTTCAACGTCAGTGGGGCTAACAATAGATTTCGTGAAGCCCTAGAATTCTACAAACGAGCGACGTTTCTTGTCAACCAAACTAATGGGTTTAGTTTACGAGTTTATTTTAATGTCTTAGTCCTAATCTGGTCTGGACATAGCGTAGGTGGCTATCACGCATGTGTTCAATATGTTCCTACAATGATATATTGTTTAAGTTATGTTTAAGTTATATTTCTAGCATGGTTCGTGCATATTCGAGGTAAGACTGATCAGGTTGTGATGCAGAACGCAGAGGTTCCTGGATCACTTTGAGGCTCTAACGACTGTTCCTTGAGGTTGTGGAACAAATCAGAATCTTTTGGGTGAATATTTGAGTCAAAACAAGATTCAGAACGTATACGAGGAAATTCGCTTGATATGGCGATCAAACAATTTATCAATGGAGATTAAACATTGTAAACAAGTTGGCTTGAGTTCATTCGTTACATTTCTTGCCAATCAACGACAATTTTAGTTTTAAATTAAATTTAACAATATTTAACACATTTCAGAACATAACAACTTTATAATATACGACAAATAGCTTGATTTTGTCAACTTTCATGTGTGTTTATTTGTGAAATCCTTATCTAACTTTGTTTGTTGTGATATGTTTTTGATAATGATGTTTTTTAAATAACCTGATGACGGGAATATAATTTTTAAGCTCCGAAAGTTGTACTTGTTCAATATTAAAGAGTTGTAATCTACAAAAATGATTTAAAAACAACAATTTGCTCATATTGTTCGCTTATAGGGGAGTGTAGGCTCACATCCTTCCTTGACATTGGTTGTCAAGTGTTATACTGGCTGCAGAAAGGCTTCCATCTTTAGAATTAATCATATTCACGCGAGTATCTGCACTGTGCATACTTGCAGGGGCTTTCAGCTTAGGAGAGATAAAGTCCTGATTTATGCTAAGAACAATGTCAGATAAATCAAATTTCACGTTCTTTACGACTACACTTGTTCGCGAAACATTTTGGCTTTGGTCGGCATCTCCTTACATACAATCATCTAACGCATTAACTCACGCCAGCTTTACTTTTAATAAATCCGAGTGTAACAACGATTCACGCAGAAATGTTATATATTTGTCTAGCTCTTTGAAGATTATTCATTAACATAATTTATTTGTCAACCGTATGGTATAATTAAGATTATATTGAAATGACGATAACTAGAAGTTGGGTGAAGCCCAAAACGCATTGCACCTGTCTGCCTTTTATAACGCAAGAAAAATCTATTAAACCCTCAAATAATTTTAAGTAATTCAAGTTTATTCGGATTAGGGGCGTGTGAACCACACAAACAATAAACTCTTAGCATTCAAAATAGCACTTATTGTGTTCGAAAGACATGAACGAAAACACAAAACTAGTTTAAATGGTGTTGGGTAAGATTGTGGATGATAAAATGTATCTTCACCAAATTATGGTGGTATATCCATGCCATTGAGTTGCCTTAAAACTAACTGAAAAAAATAAAATTAGGCGGGGAAAAAATGGTGGAGGTGCCGGGTCATTAAACTCCAGTAAGAACGTAAAAATCGTTATGAAGTTTTGGCGATACCTTATCAACTCTTTGAAGCCACATATTTTTAATTGTAGGTCTACTCTCTTGATTTTATATATAACTATTTCTTTACATTTAAAAATTAAAGTTGGAATTTTGTTTGCCCTCCTATCCACAAACGCATTCTTTATCACGTATCGCCTGTATCACTCATATTAACAAAACAAATCGTTTTACCACTATCAATAAAAATAATCATTGAACATATTATAATACTCATAAAAAACTTGAAGATCACGATAAAACTTTAATTACAAGCCCCGCCTAAATTCAGACAAGCAAGCAGTATTATTGATATATAGACTGTTTTGTTATCGTGATGACATCAATACCAACTACTCTTTCTCACAAACACAAAGTGGCAAAACCTTGTATCTGCATTCTCTGCAGAAAGGCCATACAACATTTTAAGGCCGCCAAAATAGCTCAAGTTATCAAAAAGAGCAGTTCTTCGAAAATCGAACATCGAAAAAATCTGCTCTTTTCAATCACTAGAGCCATTTTGGCGTCTCTGAAATGTTTCAAGGTATGCAGATACGAGGTTTTGCCACTTAGGTATCGATATGTCACCACACAGTTTCCGATGAGAGAGAGAGAGAGAGAGAGAGAGAGAGAGAGAGAGACATCTGCAGCAGGACGCCAACAACTCACCAGTCGAGTACAACACAATCGTTACCTCTCGTTGTTTTAAGAGTCGCACGTGACACTTCGCTCGTTCACATAAATCACGTGTTGTGTAGCATAAAATTATCGGCTGTGTAGAATAAATTATTAACGCCGTTGGTAATAAAACTCAAGCTGTAATACGCTATAGGGTACGGAGTAATCAGAATACCAATAATGTGCTTTCACGGACTGTTGGGTTTATGCGGTGTTAACGATGTGACAAACAAACATGTTTTCCTGCGTTTATATGAGTGTGTTA
The DNA here is from genome assembly GCA_024449915.1 of Sweltsa coloradensis. Classification (NCBI taxonomy): domain Eukaryota; kingdom Metazoa; phylum Arthropoda; class Insecta; order Plecoptera; family Chloroperlidae; genus Sweltsa; species Sweltsa coloradensis. The sequence continues at coordinate 3,484 of JAMZAV010010486.1, forward strand.
CGAGATTACGGTTTAATTGAGCTCTAGGTGTTGAGTCGTGACGATTCCATGCTGTAGTTACATACCCGGCCACGTGTTGGTGTTGTTGTTGTTGTCGTTGTCGTTGTCGTTGTTGTTGTGTTGTCATACGTTGTCGTCGTCGTCGTCGTCGCCGTCGTCGTCGTCGTCGTCGTCGTTGTTGTTGTTGTTGTTGTTGTTGTTGTTGTTGTTGTTCAGAAAACATGTATGTGTGGTGTAGTAAAATATTTTGATGGCAAGGTTTTGGGGTTAAGTGTGCATTGCGTGAGACTATCTCTTGATTTTTGTTACCTTACAACAAAGATTTATTTTAAATAAACAATGATTATTACGTATGAAATATACGATAATATTAATTATTAAAACAAAAGTCAATCTTAAAAAAATTAAATCTTCGTTTTCCTTAAAAATTTGATAGGCCTATATCTATATTTGTAAAGAATACATCCATATACGCTCAAGGCTTTTAATTTAATTAAGATAGATAATTGAGACATAAAATTAAGATTTACAACTCCACAGGAAGTTGATAGAAAATGGTGATGTCTTGCTCTAAAGCGTTCGTTGAACACTGTCACAACTTATTTCACAACGTGACTGTGTTGTATTAAATGTGATAAATCTTCCTATTTTTTAATACAAGGATAATCTCAGCAATTTTAATTGAAGTTAATTATGTAAAATAATTAAAATTAACCTATAATTGGGCATAATGGCCGAAGAAATTAGCAAGATTCGGTACACATTTAGCACGCTTTTTCTGTTTTCTCTCTCTTTATCTGTTTTCTCTCTCTGTTTCTTCTTTTCTTTTGGCACGGCATCTTTTGAGGTTAAAAACAACAACATAAGATCCCACTTTGTGTGTCAACGTACTCAAGCTAACAAAACAAAGCAATTTGTTTTAAAAATACCTGGCAGCTGTACCAGGCATGATTAAAATATAATTGCTTTGACCAAACAACATGATTTAGCTAAGGTGTAAGTTAAAAAAACGAAAGAATAGGTACCAATGTCCAAAACTCTTATGTACTAGACGTTGGGTTACAGCTTCGCCTTTTAACTGAGGAAGCCTTGAAAAACTAAGTCGAATTCTAGATGACAGGTGTCGAACCAGCGACCTTATAACATTCCCTTCACTGGCTGTAACATTGCCTAAGGGAATATGCCCGCATATCTAAAAGTATGATAGAATACTCTTGTAGTAACCATGGTCAGGAAATAGTACAAATATTATTGTGGAAAGAGTAAATAAATCGGCAACTCAAAAACATGTTTTTTATTCTTGGTAGCGATTATATAATAAATTGAATATAGTGATTAAAAAAGGCGCATCGTATAGCACTTTAAAAATTTGAATGCATTACATTTTTTTAAACTCAATTTTATTTTATCTTTGAAGGAAATAAAGATTGCAATATGACTTTAATATATTTTGTAACTGTATAAAATTGTCTTGTATATATTAAATTGAATTGAATTAATTAATTGAATAGTATAATTATTTAAATTGCATGTGAAATGGCTGAACTAAATAAGAAAGAATTGAATTTACACGAGCTGAATTTCGTTTAGATGCGTGTTGATAGCCTAGGCGTCGTTATTATTATTATTATTATTATTAGGGCGTTCCCGCAAACGTCTGGATTATACCTCCAAATGCAGCTGTCAAACATGCAAAAACATTCCAATTAAACAAATGGCTTTTGGAAAATTAAAATAGAATTCAGTAAAAAGAACATTATTTTAAAATGAATTTGGAACAGGTAAATGTTATTAAAAAGTTAATTGAACTTAAGCACTGCTCTTAAGTAGGAAATTATCCTTATTATGGCAATATTACGATAAGTTTCACTTTGCTTCGACTGGCTGACATTATTTTCAAAAATGCCAACATTGTTGTTTTTGTCAGATGTTTGTATTTTTGTAAATAAAGTCAGCCAGTCGAAGAAAAGTGAAAATTTTGCGAGATATTGCTACATAATAAAATCTTAATTATCTTTATTATGTAGCAATATTTCGAAAAGTTTCACTTTTCTTCGACTGGCTGACATTATTTACAAAATTATCAACATTGTTGTTTTGTCAAATGTTTGTACTTTTGTAAATAAAGTCAGTCAGTCGAAGAAAAGTGAAACTTGTCGAAATATTGCTACATAGTAAATACAATTTCCTAACTAAGAGCAGTGTTAAGTTCAATTAACTTTTAAATAAATGGAACATTATTCAAGAAGGTAAAACTCATAAACCTACTTCTTCACTTCACAAGTTCTTGGCTCACGAAACGTATTAAAACCATCACGTTTAATGGAACATTACGACCCAAGATGAATTGTCAGGTGTATGCAATTACTGAAAGCTATTAACATAAGTCATCACATAATTTGTGACACAAGACGTTTAAATTATTAAACCTCAACTCACTGAATCTATGATGTAACTCGTATGCGCCGGTAATTATATGTACAATATACAGCTGAACGTCAAGTAATAACGACAGCTTAAAATTGTTTACCAAAATTAAAAGCATTTCAAATTATTTTCATGAATATTGTCGCTTTGACAAATAACAGAAGGGTTTCGGTACAATTTTATTTTCCGGTAAATATGACACCAGAGACCACACACCAGTGATGTCGCAACTTTGAACCGTAACAAACAAACCCTCTAATTTGGAATTTCAATCGAGAAAAAATGCTTTCCTTGTGCTGACAACGAGACTTATCAGTTTCAATGTGGGAGGTTTATTTCAAGTTTATTTCGAAACACGTGACAAAACGAATATTATCTACCAACAAACAGGAATATATTACAAAGATATCTTAACAATATGCAACAGAGATAAATAAGTGCGTAAGTGCGTAACACAGTCATGCTACGACGTTAAAATTATATTTCAGGTAAAACTATTTACGTTTTGATACTAAGAAATTTTATTTTTTTCTACCCAAAAATGTAAAAGTCTTTATACGAAGAGTTAAGTACTAATTTAGTAGCTCATTGAATAGCATTTGAGATGTATGCACAGCAGCTCTGCCACTTAACTAATTTTTAAAACTGTTACAAATACAGGGTAACCAATCCTTATAATATTACATTTGGGAACTTGGAACAAAGTTTTATTGATAAATCAATTTATTCTCATCTAAAAGAAACTTATTCAAATTTGTGTTTGCTGTTCTAAATGAAAGCTTGAACAAATGTTCATTGAAAAACGGTAATGCCAAACGTAAAAAAAAATCAGCAGTTTAAATGTTAAAAAATATCTAAAGGTTAAACTTTGTTAAGTTTGTTGATTACTATTATATAAATGGGCACATGAACCAAGCATCCATTTGCACATTAATTACCTAACTATGCAAAGTTTCAAATGTGCCAGAAGCAGATGCTAAACACACATGCTCAACTTAATGCGACCTTCGCAAGTACGTTTATGTACGTTTACATAATTTATTAATGTGTATGCACAATCAATGTTGACGCTATACGAATATATTACGCTAATTTAGTTCCCCCATATGCAATCCTTATGGCCGTCTGCATGCCGTGTGTTGAATTTCACGATAAAAACTTGCACAACACCTGAAATGCTCTTTTTTTACAATGCACACGGGGAGGGTGCTAGCTTCATCCAAAAGGGGGGGGGGGGGTAATAAAATTATTTTGACCTACGAGGCGGGAGGGGGGGGGGGGGGGATTTTGGATGGTTGAAATATGTATTATTTTTGTATTCTTGCTCGACATTCTGTTGAGAAAGTAGCTTCACTCTCGAACCCATGCCTTTTACAAATAGTATAGGCCTAATCACATATTAAATGCGGGTTCTAATTCCCATAAATTTAACCTAATCAAGGTTTGTTTTAAGCTTTCTCGGAAAAACATATTCATGACTACTTTTTTTGGTAGACCGAGTAGGTGTAGGCAAATCAATACTAATTTACCTTTAAATACCAAAGTTTTTTAGCAGTTGTGAACCACATTATCAAGATGACTGATCCACCAAGTCAAGTTATCAAGTCACCATCAAAAAGTGGTTTTGCCTATATACACTTGCTCGGGCTATCAGAAAACTTTGTCATGCACCTAGTAATATTTTGATAACGCGATCTTATTCCTCCTTCAGTATAAATAAAATAAATAAATAAATTGTATTTAGAGTCTACCCACTCAGTTATATAACTGTTTTTCAGTGGGGGACAGTAAATCAAAGCGACCAAGCCAACACAGTAGGCCCCGATGCAATCGACGATTGAGCGATAATCAACCAAAGATCGACATTGTTTAATAGGAAATATAGCAATCAGTGGTATGGACAGTGCGAAAACCCGCGGATCAACGCCAGAATCAACAAGGCCGATTCAGAACAACTCTGAATTTATTGTACTTCGTTGCTAGGACGGCTCCAAAGTCACCGTTTACAAACTCCTAAGACAAGAACTGATTAAACTTCTGACTTTGGCGGGAATCGAACCCAGGACCTTCTGCATTGGAAGCAGATACGCTAACAACAAGACCATCGAGCCACACAATGTCATGGTTGTCGGGAGGGTATACACCTAGACTCTAGTTACCTTCCCCCAGGTCCTGACGTTCCCGCTGCTCCCCGTGAAGAACATCCCGTCGTAGAAGGGGATCATGTTTGTGACCTCACACCCCGCCCCACACACGCATAGCTTGCTGTGCTTGCTTAGTAGGACAGCCAATCAAAAGCACGACACGAGACAAAGCCGACCGCAAGTTAATCACTTCACACTTTCGCAGATATCAGAATTAAATAATACTAAATATTATGATATTTTCAAAAAATTTCACTTGATTTTTCAAAAATTATCTCACAAAACTTAAAATCTTAAAAAACAAGTAAAACAACACAAATATTTTTCACTTCAGAAAATTAAAAATTTTTTAAATTTGAATTCACTCCCCACTTTCAGCAATTTTTTTTAAATGCCATAATTTAAATTAAAAATCAAAACTTAAATTTTTAAAAAATTACTTTGTTTTTAAGAATGGGTTTTTTTTTAAAATTTCTATTTTACTATTGATATTTTCCACTTGCACGTCCTCATTATTGGGCCTTATTTAAATTTTAAATTAAATAAAATCACGCTTTTAGCACATAATAAAACAACGATAAAAACGCACGTTAAAAAAAAACCCCCGAGGGTATTTTAATCAATATTCTTCGATCGACCATCAAAATTTAATAAAACCAAACCCGAGTAAAAGCTTTAGTTAATCTCACTGTTGCTCATCCTCGCAGTCCAGAAACGATAAATTTTGGTTTGCGAGAGAACAGAACAAACAGAACGGCGCCCCCTGAAAAAATCTTTTTGAACGAATGCGTAGTGTTACGTCCCCCCGGGCGCACGCCCTGCCGCGCGGCTTCTCATTGGTGGCACCGGGGCCACGCGGGTTTGCATGGACCGATAAGGCGACCGCGACGTAGGTTAAAGGGAGGGTTTCCAGCTAGGGGAAGTTTTTTGTTTATGTGGGACGGGGCAAAGAAATTGGGGGAAGAACGATGTTTAGACGAAATATCGAAAGACAACTTTTTGGTGGTGGTCCGGGTACTTTAAAAAATTATCCTTTTATATGGTGGAGGTGCCGGGTCAAAAACCGAGTGGGGCAAGTAAACATCGTTTAAAATTTTTGGCGATACTTATCAAATTTTTTTAGCAGCAGGTGTTAATAGTAGGCCCACTCTTTTGATAAATTTTTTTTAGCCCTTTTCAGCCCCTTTTGGGGCCTCAATTGTGAAATCAATTTGTTTTTTTATTGCGGGTCCCAATAGGGTTTTTCGTTTTTAACCCTTTATTTTATTTTCTATGGTTAATTAAAAAATAAAAAAAAACCATTGGCCAATGTACAAAAGGGGACCTTTTTTTTTATAAAGACTGAAAATCCACATTAAAAACGCAAAAAAACGGAAAAGTTGGGTTTGTCCCGGAAAATTTGTTAATTTGATATATTTGATCCTAGTTTTGCAGAAATCCAAGAAATGCAAAAATTCAGAAAAAAAATCTATTTTTGGATGCCTTAAATTTTTAAATTTCAACTAAAAAATGAAGCTTTAATTCGAATCCAAATTCCCTTAAATAAACACAAAAAAAAAATATTTGAAAAAACAAAAAAAATCTTAGTAAAATTAGCTTTTTTGAAAATATTGCTTAAAATAACTTAATTTGGGCCATTTAATTTTTGGTACTGAAAGGGTTAAATTTGGGTATTAAACCTAAAGGGCAGACTACTCTTGAATCTAAAACATAAATTTTGTGATATTAACGTAGCACTATTGAACGAATTCGTATGAAAGTTTAAATAAATTTTTTGTCAATACCAATAAACGGAGTAAATAAATTTCCCCAATGCAATAATTTAAAAGAGTGTTTTCAAAAGGAAAAATTGTGGGAAACCATAAATTTATTTATAAACATGGACATCATTTTGTCTTTCAAGTAAGTTAGGTTTGAAAAAAGCCAAAATAAAGGTATATCGTTTTTGACTTAATAGTGCAGTAAACACATTTTATGTATATATATATGTTTTTGTTATTAGTATATGTTGTATATGTTGTGTTTTTTATATTGTAGTTGTATTTGATATTTATCCACGAGTTGAAAAACAAAACAAATGAAAATAATCAACATAAAAATACACATCTGAAGCTGAAAAGGTATGTGGGAATTTCCCCCGGTTTTAGATGAAAACGTGTCCACCAAACGCCGCTTCACTATATTTTTGGGGTAGGCCCCAAAAGCGTCGACCTTGAGTTATACGTACGCCGGCTTTCAAACACGTCATATATTGGACATTCGAAAGTTTTTTCAGAAGAAGATTGGCAGAAGATTGCGTCTCTAGCTGAAAGTGGATGCGAAATATACGTCCTGTTCCCTTTGGGCACCGATCGTTGCCTTTTTGCACTTTTGACATATGAAAAAAGTGTTTCATGCTAAATGCAACAGACACTTTTGGGCATTCGACAGTTTCAGGGTTAGCTGCCCTAAGGTGAGGGGATTAAAAAAAGAAAAATACCTTTTATTTTCTCAATTTTTTTATTGTTTGCTGTTTAATCGCTTATTTTAAACTTATATACTTTTTTTTTTTTATATCCGAATAGCTTAAAAAACCCTTCCAGAATAAACCCCCAATTCTGGATCAAAACTGATTTGTCCCGCTCATCCAACACAGATTTGCTTATCCCCAAAATACTAATTTTTAAAGGTAAAAACAATAAATGTTAGATATTAAAAAACTCAACAGTGTCCTTTGAAATGAGGCTACATTATGCGTGATGGCACTTGGGCCCATGGGGGTCGAACCCGATCATACTTTTTATCTCCGTCAGTTTTCCTTATAGCTATATAGAAAAATCGCGACAATTAAAAAAATGGCAGTTAAAAAATTATACCCAAAGATGGTGAAGGGGATTTGAAGTATACGTGTCAAGCCACAGATTACACTTTTTTAAATGTGCGTTTTTATTTATGACGTAGCGAGCGTAGCGAGCGAAGCGAAGATTCATTTCCCCTACACTGGAGAAAAAAATCCGGAATGTTTTTTTTTTTTTTTTTTTTTTTTTCTTTTTTTTTTTTTTTTTTTTTTTTTTTTTTTTTTTTTTTGTTTTTTTTTTCCCCAACATTCCCTTTTTGTACTTTTGGTAAAATTTTTGGGGCCCCGAAAACCCCCAACTTGAACTGCCAAAAAACGGGTTTTTTAGCGCAATCGGAAAATTTTTTTCTCATGAAAATCGCAATTTTTTACGATTTTTTTTCGATTTTTAAAAAAATTCTTTTTCGACTTTATCACCCACATGCTTTTCCCATTTTAATGATTTTTGCACAGAACCCTTTATTTTTTGAACTTAGATATTTTTGTGAAATTTGAGCGCAAATTGAAAAAAAATTAACATAAAAAACGAAATTTTAAGGTTTTTTTTCTTTTTTTAAAAAAATTCTTTTACTTATAACACCCAAATGCTTTTCCGATTTTAATGATTTTTTTTGCAGAACCTTTTTTTTTATGAATGCAAATTAGTGAAAATTTGAGCGCATCGAGAAATTAATTCTTATAAAAATCGCAATTTTAGTTTTTTTTTCAATTCGATTAATTAAAAAAAAAAAAAAAAAAATTAGGTTAATTTTTTTTTTTTTAATTTAAATTTTAATTTTAATTTTAAAAAAATTTTTAACTTTGTAAAGATTTTTTTCCACAGAACAACAAAAATTTGCAAAACATGGGGGCTCAATGCACCATTTTGCCATCCCAAAACGGGCGGGACTTAAGCGTTTTCCTAGTAAATCCCACACGGGGTAGAGAAATTTCTCAGGTTTTAAAATATAACACGACCAATAGGCCCTTTTGTTGCAATAAAAGAAATCCTTTTTTTTGGTTAAATCCTTTTATATATTTTATTTTTCAAAAAAATACGAATTATTTCGACGGGGCCAACATACGGTTTTGAACAACGGTTTTTTCCCCTTTTTAAATCATTTCTGGGTTCCGGTATTTTATATTATCCACAATGATCCCTCCAAATTTTTATATTTATTTATTCAACGATATATTTTATTTCATCCCCAAAACCCTCCCAATTATTAATTGATTAATATCATAATCCATGATTTTAAATTTCTTTAAAATGCAAAGTTGAACTGGGATTTTGGGGTTATTTTTTCCATCCGATCTTTATAACATTGCGAAATCATTATAAAAACTTGGATGATAAAAAAATACAAAAATTAGAACTAACATGGGGAAAATACGCGAACAATTTTTTTCAGAAAAGTTAGTTCAAGTACAGTGTTGGCTCGAGCGTTAAGCGTTGAATCTGATTCCGGGGGGGGGCTGGGTTTAAAAACCCGCGAACGGAAAATCCGACTGAGGTTTTTTTTCCCAGTTTTCCCCATCGTTAAAGCGAAAGGGAAGGGATTGAGTTTTTCTTAAAAAGACCTCGGACATCCCGACAATTGTCCTAAAAACCTCAACTACCCAGTTAGGCATAATTGCACTTGGGCTGGCTTCCACAAAAATTTAAAAATATTATTATAATTTTTAGCTAAAGTAGTTTTTAATAAAGTAGAAACCATACACACGCAGTCGACACAAAAATTGTCACCCAACTCCCCCTAGGCCCAAATTCCCAGTCAAACATTGCAAATGATGCCAACTTAGTACATAATTTGTCAAGTTGAAGGTTTTATTAGCCCCCGGGAAGATGTTATTTACCAAAGTAAATTTGTTTTTTGGGGGAAAATAGCTGTTTTTTTTTACACAGACTAATCTTTTCCCAAAAGTGACCGAAATGATGGTTTTAAAGAGGTGGTTTTCTAGGACATGTATAGAGAGGATTATCACAAACAAGAACACAATCTCAACAAAAAGAAGGAGAAACTTGTATTTAAACACAATCATCCTAATTAGCCTGTTGGTTAAGCTTATGCATTTCACCTGATTGAACGTGAGTTCGAACCCTATGTAGTGAGTGACTTGACCTATAGTAATGAAACCATGTCTTACTTTAATCCTCTCTCTCTCTGGTTTGGTCCTGGATCAGCCGTGACTCAGTCTGGACGTGGGAGGCAGATGTTCTACCTTCTTCTGCCTTCTTGCCTCTTGATCGGCTAATCCATTCGATACTCGATGTTTCCAATGCCCTGCTAACTAGTTACTCTTCTTGTCAACAATTCTTTGTCAGAACACCATTGTACTTGCTCTCGAAGACGACTTGTTCGTTCGCTGGTCAGATTGTAACTCCCCCACTCAACCGGGCTTACGCCTCCTCAGTCACCGAGCTGATTCAAAGTCCAAATTAATTAGCAGTAATTGCAGTGTCGAAACGCAAAGTCAGCACTATGTCGCCACTTAGTTCCCCGAGAAGGAGCGCGTGCGAGTCTATTAGCTCATGTCACAATGCTTAGACCAGCAAATTCAAATACACCTGGTATTGCCACAAATAACAATAAAGTGACAAATAATCCATCTGTCAGCAACACATGTACGCCATACACGCGCGCAATGGTCATTGCAGCAACAAGCATGACCTCCTTATACCTGTGAAAATCGTAATGCAATCACTGTCTTGTCACAAGCAATAATCAATGAAATTATACCAGTAACAAGGGTAGAAACTACCCAAACATGAATGTCACGCCTCCATAGAAGATTCGACCCGAATCTTGTTCAAGATGTCTTAATGTGCATCACTAATACAGGAAGATCGACTGCCATCTGGATTAAGAGTTTCCTCCGTATATCAGTACCTTTCCCGATATAATCAACCTGTTTCTTCAGATGTCTCTTATTCTCTCTTGATGTTTCTTCACTTTCTTGAAATCTTGATGTCCTCCTCAAACTTGAAATCTTCCTCCTCATCAAGAAGACGCAATACACCATCCACCCTCTTGCATAATAGACCAAAACCAAACCAGAATCCTAACTGAATACTACTTGTATACAACTACTAAATAAAACTAAAAAACAAGCAAATTGAAATAAAACGAATCTCACGCTCAAACGAGACCAAAATGCAAAAACTCACCTTCCAGGTAGTACAAGCCAGGAACCTAATATAAAAAGTTTGACTCAAATGACAGTAATTCATCCTAAACAACCTTAATTCCTGCGAATTAGGATTAAATAAATTGATCTGAAAATCCCTATATTTAATCTAACACAAGCAATCTTAATAAAAATTAAGTCATAAAACAAACATAAAAATATCATTGCTTGTGCACAAAATCAAAAAAAACAACATAATATTTAAGAATTACTGTCTCAAAATTCCCTGAATAAATTCATTCGGAACCCCTGGTAAAGTTCCTTAAAAACCTCACTCCTTAAACATTGATGTGCTTCCTCCGACAATTTGACGTAGCTTATCCAGACAGCTCCCGGAAGCCCGCCGATGTATACTGCAGACAGGTACTGCACACGTAATGGCTCGCAATGTCCCATCACACTGGACTCGCACAATAAAATGAAGCCAGATCACTAAAACATAAACAAAATCTCGACAGACCATGTACATAATACAGTCACCACAAGTCATCAATAGTAAACAAAGCCCAAGTGTAAAACTGCTGACGAATGTATACACACTGGACTGACATTGAGAAATGCCATCATAGCAACCTTGAACTTCAGTAGTATTTAAAACTGACGACTTAGTGCTACAGTAACACATTTACCATTTACGTAATCGATAAATAAAATGCAAAGGCGACAATCTGTAACTGAATTGAATTATGTAAACAAATAATAATATGAAAGCTCTATCCAGAAAATATTAACAAATATTAATTATAAATTTAAATTTAAATTACATTACAAACGACAACAATGAATTTACAATACACAATCAAGCAAAATTTCTTGAAACAAATAACTAGAATACATTTACTGCAGTTCTGATTGATTTAACAAAAAAAAAATATATATATATAATAATAATAATAATAATCAATTTCAATGATATAAAACATAAATGAATTACATTATTAATTACAACTATTAATTACAAATGAATTAAGCCATGGCATAACTATGCACCTACACATAGGACTGTGACACCACCCTTGGTTCCTCCACCCCTGAAGCAAGTGCAAATGAGACCAGCATTTCCACCCCATTGAGCCCAATAGCTAATTGTAGAGCAATGCTACCACTCCTTTTGAACTTAAGAGATAATGGTACGTCAGTGCCACCACTTTCCATACAGGGTATGACACCCCTTGGCGCTCCCTTAACCAATGCTGCGTGGGACAAGGAGTCCTACCGCTCTCCACAATAGGGCAAAGAACCACATCTGGTTCCTTCCTATCCTCACAAGACGTAGGCACTGTTGTACTTCTGCCCTCGTCCACCACAAAGCGACACCACTACTTCACTTTCAAACGTACTCATGAACAGTAGACCGCGAATAGTACTACACTCCCCACCTAGCAGTGACACCCCGAAGGCATCCCCTACTTCCTCATGAGCGGCTTCACCACCCTCTTCACCTAGCAGTGACACCCCCACGGCATCTCCAATATCCTCGTGAGTAGGCCTAGTTCCACTACCCTCATCATCACCATGGGACACCAATACATCCCCTTTACCCTCGAGAGTAGTTCCACTACACTCATCATCACCAAGGGATACCAATACATCCCCTATATCCTCGTGAGTAGTAGATACCATAGAACATCCACCCTCAATCTCAGAACGCAAAACCTTAGAAAATACCTTGTCATTGCCATTAGTTGTCACCGAAATGTCACTACCCTTAACCTCAGGACACAAAACCTTAGAAATTACCTTGTCATTGCTATTCATTTTTCTCTTTTTTTTCTTTGGCACCTCAGTGCTACTACTTTCCACGACAGGGCGCTTCAACGGTGTAAACAGCACAGAAGATGGTAGCGTGGGGGGGACGCTAGGTGTTAACGACACAGAAGATGACCCTTGTTCCGATGAAACAACCACAGGTACTTTCCGATTAGCCTCAAGAGATTTCAGTTTGACACAGTCTCTCTTAAAATGACCCAACTCTCTACAATAAAAACAAGTGACCTGATTATCCCAATTACGCCGATCAAAACGCTGATTCTGGCGTTGATAACAACCCCCATCGGGTACAAATTGTTGTTTATTTTTCCAACCACTCTGCTGACTCAGATCTCCGCCCTGTTGGGGCCCGAAACAAAATTTGCTGCACCACAAACCCCCGCTGTGCTGTACTTGCCACTATTTCACTTCTAAGGGACTGAACCTCCCTTGACATAGACTTTACCCTGTCCGCTAATCCTTTTATGGTGATAACATGCCATCCTTCCCCCCTTCCGCAGGCATAACTACCTGAACAGGAGCAACCAACATCGCACTCCTCGCTCCTTCTCCTTTTGTAGCAGATCCATCTCAAGGCCCCGCGCTGCTTCCAACAATTCCTCCGCAGTTCTAAAAATTTCTATTGATCAAGTGCACTTTCAAATCAGGCAACATACCCTCTAAGCACCAACGAGTCCTTACCTCATGCTGCATCCTCCTATCAAACTCATCACACAGCCTAATCTTAGTCGAAACATAGCCTACCACCCTTCACCTTCTGCTGGACTCTCTGATTTAACAAAATGTAATGCCTACGCATCCGATCCTCGGGATCCTCCTCCTTGTGATAAGCCCTCGATGTAAAAAGTGGCACAGAATTCATCTTCTCCGATAAAGTAATCCCTTCTATCCTATTGCTGTCAATATAGCTCATAAAACATAACTAATTATGTTTAAGGTCAACCCACTTCGTTGAAAACCCACTCTAACACACGTCAGAAAAACCCATCAAATCCATTTTATACCTTGTATATAAATGCACTATCATATACAACCAAGGCGCCAAACCCCATGTCAAGTTGAGAGGTTGATTAGCCCTTGGTATAGATGTTATTTACCAAAGTAACTATTGTTCTGGGGGAACGTAGCTGTTGTTTGTTACACAGACTAATCTTCCCAACAGTGACCGAAATCGATAGGTATTTAATGAGGTGGTTTTCTAGGACATGTATAGAGAGGATTATCACAAACAAGAACACAATCTCAACAAAAAGAAGGAGCACTTGTATTTAAACACAATCATCCTAATTAGCCTGTTGGTTAAGCTTATGCATTTCACCTGATTGAACGTGAGTTCGAACCCCTATGTAGTGAGTGACTTGACCTATAGTAATGAAACCATGTCTTACTTTAAGTCCTCTCTCTCTCTGGTTTGGTCCTGGATCAGCCGTGACTCAGTCTCGGACGTGGGAGTGCAGATGTTCTACCTTCTTCTGCCTTCTTGCCTCTTGATCGGCTAATCCATTCGATACTCGATGTTTCCAATGCCCTGCTAACTAGTTACTCTTCTTGTCAACAATTCTTTGTCAGAACACCATTGTACTTGCTCTCGAAGACGACTTGTTCGTTCGCTGGTCAGATTGTCACTCCCCCGACTCAACTGGGCTTACGCCTCCTCAGTCACCGAGCTGATTCAAAGTCCAAATTAATTAGCAGTAATTGCAGTGTCGAAACGCAAAGTCAGCACTATGTCGCCACTTAGTTCCCCGAGAAGGAGCGCGTGCGAGTCTATTAGCTCAGATCACAATGCTGAGACCAGCAATTCAAATACACCTGGTATGGCCACAAATAACAATAAAGTGACAAATAATCCATCTGTCAGCAACACATGTACGCCATACACGCGCGCAATGGTCATTGCAGCAACAAGCATGACCTCCTTATACCTGTGACATCGTAATGCAATCACTGTCTTGTCACAAGCAATAATCAATGAAATTATACCAGTAACAAGGGTAGAAACTACCCCAAACATGACAATATTATCTTCCAGTTCAAGGTTTCCACGATTTTAAACGAGATAAGTGCCAATCCAAACAAACAACACCTTCTTCCAACTTCCAAGGATCTCGTAGTTACCTCAACTATGGAGGTGAGAAACTACACTAACTGACAAACAGTACATTGTCACGGCGGACGTGTGGCAAGGATGGTGCAGCTAATCGTGATAGGGAAGGGGGTTACTTACATTCCCTATGATAAATAAATGATTTAAAAAAATGATAAATGATAAAATAAATAAAAATAAATAATTGTATTTAGAGTCTGATTGACACACGACGTATACGTGTTAAACTATAATGGATAGTTTTATGGGAGAATGTAATTCAGATATTATATCAAAGAACGAAATGTTTAAAAATACATAGCAATTGTGTACATTCGGTATAAATATCCAATATAAACCTAATATCAGCGAGCGAAGATTCCAAATTATATGCATAGCTTTCTGTCCGTCCGTCCGTCTTCTGCGTGTGTCACGTCTCTCGGTAAAAACGAACATAATTACAGATGGATATGCTTCTTTTATTGACATTTATCTTCAACAAAGATGATAAAAATAAATAAATAAATGCGTACCTATTTATAGTCTACCCACTAAGTCACATAACTGATTTTCAGTGAGGGACAGTAAACCAAAGCGACCAAGCCAACCCTGTAGGCCCCGACGCAATCGACGAATGAGCGATAACCAACCAAAGATCGATATTTTTAATAGGAAATATAGCAATCAGTGGTATGGACAGTGCGAACACCCGCGGATCAACGCCAGAATCAACAAGGCCGATTCAGAACAACTATGAATTTATTATGTGCCTCGTTGCTATAAGACGGCTCCAAAGTCACCGTTTCCAAATTCCTAAGACAAGAACTGATGGACTTAAGTTCAAATCACAAGTTAAAAAACTTCTGACTTTAGCGGGAATCGAACCCTGAACCTTCTGCATTGGAAGCAGGTAGGCTAACCACAAGACCAACTAAAATAGAATAAATATAAATAAATATAATATTAATAAAATAAAATAAGTTTTTCGTCACCCTGAGGGTCATGGAGTGAGGCTAGCGTCACTAAAAAAAGTAACATAAAAATACCCGGCTCCTCCACCAACAACTAGATTTAAAACGTATTAGAAACAATTTATTTTATTTTTTATTCTTCCTTGAATATCTACTAATAATACGAAGATTCACTACCTTCTTTGGGTACTCCGGACTTTTGCTTGTATGTTAAACATGGGAATCAACCGCGATTTCTATTTTTTCAAATGCAAGCAGGTCAAAATAGCAAATGGCTTTGAAACTTGACCCTATAAGAAAATCAAACCTGTTTTTTTTCCAAATTTTTCTGATCGGGCACACGGCAAATATAGGCCTAGCCTCTTCAAAATAATTTCAAACTATAGTTCGCCCTTCATTTTCAACTTGTTTTCTAGACGCTGACTGAGAGAGAAAATAGTTTATTTTACAATTGTCTTTACTGTGAATTTTTTAGTTTGCCGGTATTTTGTACCGATTTGTACCGTCAAAACTAGTTATATATTATAATAATAATGCTGCGCCTCGGATTATGATAGGGTTGGGGGGGGGGAGTCTTCGGTAATTGGCAAGTGCTGATGTACAAAAGTAAACCACTCCTAATCAGCTTAAAGAACTTTGGCCTAAAGGCTCATTCATAACCAACTTAGGCCTCTAACTTAGCAGCTAACTTAGCCTCTAACTTTAGGTGGCTGTTTAATCCTGTCAAATAAGATCGTATATTGACGTTTGGAGGAAAAAATTGCGATGTCGCTGAATTTTTGCAGAGACCTTCCTTATATAATACTAATCAACATACTAAAACTCCCCTACAATCGGACTGGAGCTTCGGCCGCCATATTGGAAAATGGCGGCCAAAAGGTGTTTGTTATCGAATATCTCCAAATTGGTTTGAGATAGACAAAATATTTCAATGGCAAAAATATTCCCCATTTAATTCCTCACAAAACAGGTGTCTTTTATAGTTTTGGCAGGGGCAACGGTTACGTCACAAATTTGTGGTTTATATGTTGCTCATTGAAGTACCCGCTTATTTCCAAATTTTCACGCCCAGCATCAAACAATGCCCAGTAAATCCGTAAGAAATCGATTTAAATACAAAAGGACTTTTGTACGGGGTTCATAAAAGCTTCCATTAGTATTTTAAAAAATCAGTTCTGCGAAATCGGATTTTGCATTTACCCGGAATTTGGTTTTTTCCAATGTTGGCATTTCCTCAAAAATGCCCTTTTTGACTGTCCATTATTAAGCACTAAATAGCATTGGAGGAAAAATTCTTGCTACGCACATTGAAATAACTCAAATAATGATCTGATTACAACCAAAGCTTAAATCCAATATGGCTGCTAATTCCTAATATCCACAACATCAAAGTAAATTATGTAACAAAAAGAGTGTAAAAACAGCACGAAAACAGTATTCATATTGTGAATATAAGGAATTAGCAGCCATATTGGATTTAAACTTTGGTTGTAATCGGATCATTATTTAAGTCATTTCAATGTGCGTAGAAAGAATTTTTCCTCAAATGCTATTTAGTGCTTAATAATGGACAGTAAAATATGGCATTTTTGAGGAAATGCCAACAATGGAAAAATCCAAATTCCGGGTAAATGCAAAATCCGATTTCGCAGAACTGATTTTTTAAAATACTAATGGAAGCTTTCATGAACCCCGCACAAAAGTCCTTTTGAATTTAAATCGATTTCTTACGGATTTACCGGGCATTGTTTGATGCTGGGCGTGAAAATTTGGAAATAAGCTGGTACTCCAATAAGCAACATATAAACCACGATTTTGTGACGTAACCGTTGCCCCTACCAAAACTATATAAGACCCTTGTTTTGTAGGGAATTGAATAGGGAATATTTTTGCCATTGAGATATTTTGTCTATCTCAAACGAATTTGGAGATATTCGAATACAAACACTTTTTGGCCGCCATTTTCCAATATGGCGGCCGAAGCTCCAGTCCGATTGCAGGGGAGTTTTAGTATGTTGATAAGTATCATTTAAGGAAGGTCTCTGCAAAAATTCAGCGACATTGCAATTTTTTCCTCCAAAAATTCTTATTTGACAGGATTAGTTCATGATTGTTATTTAGGCCGCTAACTTAACAGCCAACTGCCTCCTAGATAATGTCTAGGAGACAGTGCTTTACAGCTACCGTAGCCTCTAACTTTAGGTGGCTGTGCATGATAGATGTTTTTAAACCAATCACAACACAGATTTGCAGTGTTTACTTTTATCACGCCAATGCTTGACATACAATAACATTCAGCATTCAGTAAGTAGGCCTAGCCTAGCCCTACTTAGGGAGCATTATAGAATTGATTGACTATACACTGTACAGTTTATTAAACAATAATTGATGGTAAAAATAATAAATGTATTTATTTAAGACAACGTGACGTAAGCCCTACATAACCTCACATGGCCTAGCCCTAGCTGGGGGCTGGGGGCTGGGGGCGCAATAAACGTTAATAATACTGACGGTCAGTTGACATTTCTGCCCCAATCGATAGCCACATGTTTTCTTTAATATGCTTGTCTTTATATAAAGACGAAGATTTTACATGTAACAGTGGCCTTTTCATGAATTCATTTCAAAAGCTTTTCATCGAACAAAAGCTGATGTTCCTTGGGATCCATTTTTGCTGTTTGTTTACGTTTTCAATCGGATATGACCGGAAATTGTCGGCTCGAGTCTCACTCTGATTGGTTAAAAGCTTAATGTTAAGTTAGCTGCTAAGTAAAAGTTTGGAGTTTGCAAACTTTCGGTTGCTGATAAGTGCAAGTTAAAGGCTAAGTTTGGTCATGAACAGACATGTTGTTTTCCATAAGACAAACCTTTAAGTTAGAGTTAGCTACTAAGTTAGTTGTGAATGGCCCTTAACTATTGACATACAATAGCCGTATTCTCAACGTTGTAAGCCTGAGCGCTGATGTTTAATTAAAGCACTCTTGTGATAATATGAAAAACAAGAGAGAAGTAGTCACCTCGTGTGCAACATAAATCATTATAAGAAACTCACTTTTCAATCCTAGGTATAACTATTATGTTATGACAATAACGTTACACCATCATCATCTTTACAGTGTGCTTAGTACCTAATTCGTTGAATTACTGTTATATATTAGCTTTTGTCTGTGTTTTTTATGTCATTGTTTTCAATAGGGTGCGTTTTTTTTAATCAGAAAATGTATTTTATCTATTTTAATTAATTATTTGTCATTATTTTATGTTCGTCTTGTGTATTTAATGTTTTGTAAAACTGTGTATTGCTTATTAGGCAGCGCATAACCCGTTGTCACTGGGGAAAAAATGTAAAATGTAATCTTTTTTACTAAAAAAACCACCGTTGTTGGTCATTCTCATACGACTGATGATGCTTCGACAGAAATGTTCATTACGAAAACGAGTTTCTGTTGAAGACCTCATTGTTAGTAGACTCACGTGACCAGCCCGTGAATACAACACCACAGGAACTGAACAGCCAAACAACTTACCTGGAAGAAGAGAAAACAAACACGTTAGAAACAGTCGTGTATCCACGGCCCACTTGATTCCTAGATATCTAGTGGACACTGCGTGATGCAGTGTCTTTTTTAAAAATGTTTCCACAAATTATTGTCATACATTCATATATGGTATATATATATATATATATATATAATATATAATTACAAATAATCAAAATTGTAGTCAAAAAATAAAATACATCTTAAGGGTAAAGAAACTAT